>JASCZW010003101.1:0-210452 GCA_034211315.2 Aedes japonicus
ATGATTTAGTGTGTAGGTCTATGAAATTCATTTGTGAGTGCAATAGATTTCATATGCATCGATTATACCCAGGGGCCTGGCAACCCTATGCTTGTTACTAGCATTTGACAGTATGCAACATATCACGAGCCTTATTTGAATAACGTCTGACGTTTGTTCCTACGGGCACGAGTGGCAGTATTGTTTACAAATAGTGAATATTTTGATGTTTGGATGTTAGAGATGTTGGCTAAAGCAAAATGAATTCTCGCCAACTCCTTGATTATACCTTATACTGATTATGGCTTTAGTATATGTATTTCTAGTATTCTTTTTATTGAATTCTACTGAAATTTTCATTCAACCTATAATACATTTGAGGTTATGAAAACAAAAGCCAATGCCAGTAGCCTAATGGTACGCCCACAGTAGTATCATAGACTTACTCTAAGACCAGTAGGTCCCGAACAAATACGATTTTTTTCACAACGATCGTGAAGCCGAAAACTTGGTGCTGCGTGTGGTGCTGATTTGACAGCTCGGTATTCTTGAAGGCTATATGCAGCAAACACAATATCCGCGACGCAAGTTGTCGTGTTTTTTCGTTAATTTGATTCGAGAGAAAAATCTTCCATGGTGTACTTAGTGCTGTGGTTATCACAACGATAGTATTTTTTCATTATTTATCGGCCAGGTATTATAAAGTTTTATCTAAATTACTGAGAACAGTAGTTTGGTAGAAGAAATCTAGACAAAATAGTCAAAAGGTCGAAAGTAACATTTGTAAACAATGACTTCTAGCGCATTTTTTCTGGGATCTGCTTGCTCCCACGAACCAAATAGCATCAGAAATAGATACAAGGAGTTATTACCCTCCAGTTGGTAGTGGATGTAGATGTTAGCAACCTGGCATTTCCAATAAATTTAAGTTTTAAGTCATTGTTTACAAATGTTACTTTCGACCTTTTGACGATTTTCTCTAGAAATATTGTTAGGAAATATTATCCATTGTGAACCCAGCCTAAAATGTTAAAATCGTCACTAGCGCCACACCATAAGTTGCAGGCTTCAAGAACTAACGCTTTCTTCAGTTCTCTGCAGGGGCCTGGCAACCCTATCCTAATTACTAGCGTTTGACAGTATTCAACATATCACGGGCCTTATTTGAATAAAGCCCGTCTGACGTTTGTTGCTACGGGTAGTAAGGCCAGCATTGTTTACAAACAATGACTCTTTTGACGTTTGGTTGTTAGAGATGTTGACTACAGGAAAATCTCTGTCCGCCAGCTCCCTGGTCCTCTGATTCCGTGGTTGTAGCGTTGTAGACTGCATCATTTGAAAGAGTTTGAGTTACGTGTAATATCGCCACAAGCAACGATGGTCACGCTGGTGTGCTCAGGTTGACATTTCATTCGTTGCGTGTTTTTGTTCTTTTGCTGTTGATGATATTTCGACATGGGTCGTAAATGCGCGATTTCGTGGTGCTGTATACACTGGTTGTGGTGCATACTACCAAATCCTTCAATATTTTCCTTTGGATGAGAAAAGGTGAGCCAAAGGTGTTTAAATAAAAAGCAAATTATTTATAAGTTCAATTGAAGTAACAATGCGCGGATTCGAACTATGCCTGCCAGACTCCTCAGCTGCTGGTGAAGTCAATGCTTGTGTGTGCTGAAGGAATTCGACAGTTCCGGGCTCGATCCATTTTCGACCGGAAATGTATAAAGATGTTATAGTACGTTCACACTACTGCTTATATTACGTGATAATATTATAGAGTATCTTGATATCAGCAACTATACATCTAGTTTACACTGGAAATAATGTACATGTCATTTGATATCAAGATACTCTATATCACGTAATATAAGCTGTAGCGTGAGCGTACTATTACATAGCGAAGGAAAGGGTAAATATATTATCTATAGAGCATACATTCACTCAGGTAAATAAACTTAAAAAAAATAAGGTTCAATTTATGAACGATGCTTTGGAATTTCATAAGGCTGACTTATGAATGGATTTTGTTTTACACACCGTTGTTCTTGTACGCCATTAAGCTTTCCTGATTACAAGTTTTGATATACATTAGTGGGCAAGTCACTTGACGCATACCTTCAACGTTCAAGGTTCGTATCCAGGTTGGTCCATATTTTTGTTTGTTCAACATCATTATATTTCATAAGGCAAATATTTGAAATTCATACTGATTTCTTATGGTAAATAATCATAATGCAATCTTATGAATATCAAAAGTTTATTTCGTTGTTTGTATTTAAAATCCTTCATCTGACAATAAATAGACTTAATGAATAAAATAAACTAATAAAAACATGTATCTATAAAGACTAGTTCAACACCGTTCTTATCCGATTCGCGAAACGTCCAAATGGTTTGTTGAACTCAAATAGTTCTTCGAATGCAGTAAACGTAAGAATGCATGGTGAAATTGGTCCATTGCATCCAAACACGGTTCGGTGAAAATTTGGTTGCAGTAACGTGTTGATAGAGCTCAAATTGTATCATATGATGGGGGAAATAAGTTCGTTAAGACCAATAACAACAAAGGTACCACAAGGGAGTAATATTGGTCTCCTATTATTCAAGTAATGCTTCTCTTAGTGGCATTTCTAGACTTTTCGATGATGCAGCTCTGTTTTATCCTAATGTCAACGCAGGTTCAATAATATCTAGTACAAGGGGCAAGACAGCTTTCTAGTGAGTAACCTTTTTCTTCAAAGTTACTCAGAATTCATCAAATTTACACAGTCTATGATTTTCTTGTCCCCCCAAGATACAGAGTGGTGGGAATGCCAAAAACTGTGTGCGAAAACGAAAAAAAACAACGTCACTCATATTTGATCACAAAACTCACGTTTGCTCAGAATGCATCAGCTTCCATCAACTTGTGTAATTTATAACTCGATTTGAAGTATTCTGGCAGCACTGGCTTGAATGTGACGGTTGAGGTGGTTGCGACGGTGGCAACCATAGCAACCAATGACAACAGAATGTTTACAGTCTGGGAAAATTCTGTTTTATCGTATCTTAAGAAGCTCTAATTTGAGGCGGAGTATTTGAAAGAGGAATTGGGCCAAGATTCCGGTAAGTAGGTTGTTTGAATTTTTTTCATTATTTTTCTTGTAGGAAGACGAAAAACAGATGGAATGTATTGGATATCTGGACCGTTCTCTGGTTCCTCGCAGCGGTCAATAGCTCGAGGATGGTTGAAGGCTGGATGGGGCTGTGAATGGCACAATCAATCCCTTAGCAAGAAACAAGGGACACTTCTTTTAACTAAACAGTAACGCAGGACCGTACACAATAACGAACTACAAAAAACTAACTAAACCTAAGCTCAAATATACATATAAATTCCACACCCGAATTGCCTGTGGTAAATTTCATATCTGCACTCACGGTCATCTCATTCACCCGCTCAGCATCCGAACAGCCGTGCTTCTTATCACTATCCGATGATTAGACTGTATCAATGATTGACCGATCGAGAAAGAGAGTGGTGATATTTCCTGTAGTCGATAGTCGAGCAATCAGTAGAACAAAGCAAATACAAGAGCCAGGCAAACGGCTGCTTATGAGATCTGTTGGTGGGTCATTAAGGTGGTCCTCACGGACACTATGTGGAATATTGAAAACTCCAGTTTTGCGATTGGTCGATCTGACTTGGTTTCTTTTGGAGGTGATCCTTTCGGCAGTCAACCGATACCCCATATTCCCATTGTACGGATTGATTGACTCAGCCCATGTCGACATTGGCTTCAACTGTGGTAGCAATGCTAATGCAGTGACGCATATTGGATTTGAGGGAACAGGATAAACATCGGATAGAGTCGTTTTGATGAAGATTGCGTATGTATGCGGACACGGATGCGGAGTACAGAAGCAGAACGATCTGTAGATGATATCGTTTTAAGTTGCATGCTTAAAGGGAGGGACTTGATGAAGGTACGACTAATTGATTTTCATAGGAAGTCGGCTTCAGGTGAATAAGGGGTGGCGCTGGATATGAGCTGTGCTTGGGTTGGAGAACCAACACAAGTTGCATCCAAGCTAAAACAACGTTTCATCTAATCAAAACAACAACGTTTTGATTAAGCAATTTTACTGTCAAACCAAGCTTTACAAAAGGTAGGAATGTTCAGTATCACAATATGAATCCAGTGAATAAGAGATGCTCATAATTGCTCAGAGTTACTCAGGATAGCTCAGTGTCTTGCCCCTAGATCTAGTATGAGAAAAGATCTTGAAATTGCCCAGTATTATTTTTGTGTACGTATAACCCGTTCACATTGCAACGTATACCACTTGATATAGCCTTTCTTGATATCAACATTCATACTAATACTAAATACTAACTAATGGTTTTTAGATCGCCATGAAAAGTTCATTCTAGCGTTGCAAACTAACATCCGGGAGGTAATACCGTAGAGGAAGTAGAGTCATTTAAATATCTAGTATGCTAGTTCACCTGGTACTTTGTCTTGGGATGCTCACAGTAAAAGAAACAGTTTATAGTTGTCAACTGTAAGTGTAAATGGCGTAACAATAATGGAAGCGATCGTCAACAATAAGTTAAATGGTTCAGTAATGGTTTGTGATTATGCGGGTTCTTATTCGAAAGCTTTTTTTTTGTTGGGGCGTAGAGCCATTGTGTCCAATGAATTGAACTTTTGTGGTAATCAAAAGCTTTACTTATGTTCTATTTTGCACACAGTCTCTCCCAGTTGAGTTATTTGATGATTGCATGGAATAAAATCCGGTTAAGGAGGAAATAAATACTGTACCTTTTTGGATCCTACTATCTGATGGCCAAATGTTGGCATATTAGGTTGATATTATACTACAGCTTTCGTTTAAAACATAACAGAGACCCATTATATCTGATCATGATATCTGATGGGAGCATCTCTCCGCGAACGTTAAATTTCTATGCTAGTGATCGTACCTGACAAACACAACCCTACCCAGCAAAGAGGTGTTCGATGCGCATCAGGAGAAACTCCCACACGCACACTTCGACAAAACACCTGTTGCGTTTGCGTGAGCGATCGACACGGTTGTATGTTTTTTTTGTATGCTTGTTCCATGTTGGTTGCTGATGCTATCGGGGTAGTCAGAGTGAGCGATCTATGCTGCGATGCTATTTTTGCGTGCTCCGCTACCATAGCAACCTGTCACTGTGGAAAGCGGTAAACAGAAAATTTTCATTGTGACTTGTCAGAACGGATTGCTCCTTTTAGCGGGACGACGAAGAAAGTGGCAGATTTATAGCTGAAAACTTGATTGAAGTTAGTGCAACTGTTTAAAAATGGATTCAATTTAAACTCATATCGGTGGAAAGCGAGCGAAAAAAAAAACGCACCAGAGAATACCATGAGCGGGGATAAGGTAGGTAATTGCTGTTTTCCGTTAGCTTTTGGTTGTGTTCCGTTTTAGATCTGAGGAAAATAGTTGGAGGATGAAGATTGATTGAGGGTTCGAATTTTAGGTTCTCTATCGAAATGAGGAACCTCACGGCCAGGGCGATGTGTACTTCCTGTGGCAGACGGGTGGATCGGCTCAACTTATGGCCACCACCGGGAGCGATGGAACGGTTGCTGTCTACAATCGACAAGGGCTGCTAATGGAGAGGATTGTACTGCAGGGGTGAGTGATGGCGGTGCGGGGATTATCGATCGAAAAGTGGAATAAGTTTGGTTCAAGGTTCATGCTGAGAGTACGTTCAAGGCGGCAGGGTGCCCATTGCTATCTGCTGCTGGTGTTTGGGAGAATTTCAACATCTTATTTTACTCCAGTTGACAATGCGTATGGCACTATGATTATTCACGAACATAATCTAAATGATTGCTAACTTGTCTTCAAAGCTTTTATTCGTTCGCTTGATAGATGTGTTTATATAACCTTTTTTTGAGTTTGTAGTAACCAAACAAGTGCTTTCTGAAGGTATGAAAATAATGGAGAGCTGAGGTGAGCTGAGATCAAAAACAAAAAACTGCCAAACAACTGCCATACCCTCATGTCTTGCAGGACGGAATTTGTTAGTGGAGAAATAGCATCTGTGAATATCCTAGAACTGAGGAATCACTCAACGCGCTGCACTATACTTTAAGTCGAGGCGCCCACTGATGTGGCGGAGGTGTGGTATCACATAACATGTTAAAATATCGAGTCAAAGTCTTGTGGCGTGAGGCGATCGTCGACAAGATGTTTTGACACCTTCGCCACATCAGTGGGCGCCTGGCCTAAGACGATCTTCACTATCAGACACGAAAAGGGAAGATGCTTGGTCATGAATCTATGCCTACTGAGATAATGATGTGCCAATGGTATGCGTACAAGGTAGATTATATTTAACCCGATGTCTCCACTAGCATTTTCTGTCTTGTCAGATCTGTCTTAACACATGACAAACAACCTGACATTTTTTCGATGCTGGGCTTAGCTCAAACAGATTTGTTAAGACATTTTCATCAAATTTTAACAATTGCAGTACCCGATCCCGATTTTTTGAAGATCTAGAGCAATGATGGAGTCTCTAAAAACAATTTTATGGAATTGCAAACATTTATTAGCATTATTTTGGATTTCGTAATATTTATTTTAAAAAAAATATCTGCTTAAAAGTCTAACATTTCTGTCAAGAAATATGTTTGAACAGATTTGTCTTAACATCTAACATATGCGTCTCCACTTGCCATATGCTTTGACAGTGACACAAGCGTTAAAACAGAAAATGCTAGTGGAGACACCGGGTAAGGGACGTAACGGACTTGACTGGCAGTTTCGGGTATCTATCTTTGTCGAACCAAGCAGCATCGTTTGCTGATTTTCAGGAGAAATTTTTAAGTATGTCCAGTACTAAAAAATAGCGAATCAATATCTGTTTTATGTACATGTATATATGAGAGTGAAAGATGACCTGTCAGGGGTTTTCCGTTTAATCTGCAGCTCTGAAATAGTACTGACATTTTTGTGTGATAAACCAAATCAATAGAAGAATATTAATTATAAACATCACGTGTGTTAAAGGAAACTGGTTTCGTAAGCTCATATATGAAGCGTGAATTAGTATTTAGATTACTTTATTTCTTTTGTGTGTTGAAGTGGAGACAGCCTGGCATGTTGTTGAACCCATTACCAGCATTTTTTGCAGCTTCAAATGATAACTTAGTGTCAAACCACGGAAAAATCATGTCAGAGAGGTGAATTCTGGACATCAATGGACGTTTGCAATATTTTCGTTTGTGTTAAAAATTAGCTAAGGAAGATTTTTGAGTACTGCCAATAAGTGTATAAAAGTTAAACAGTACATTCAAATGAAGATAAGGGTTAACATCAGCCATGTCTTTTAATCTCGTCTTCCAAAACCACCTTCGGTCATCATGAGATAGAGCATCGGTGTCCAACCGTTTTTTTTTTTGCACTGATTCGGTTCCACTTTCCTGAGAAGCAAACCGACATTTACATTTTCCGAGTGCAAAGTGCTGAAGCGCAGCCATAGTGATGTGGAGGTTTTTATTGTTACGAAATCTTCAACTAAGTATTACGCATCAAAGCCTGAATGAATATATTCAGTAGGTAGATTGCTCATTTTTATTATTGCTAGTCCACCGTTCCTTAAGGGCTGTACCTGCGTCACTATGTTTCGCCAATATAATGGCTGCTTTTCCCCATTTCCTAGGCCAAAATTACAAAATTCCTCCTCGAACAGCGTCCGCGTTTCGTGCCCGTAGATAACTACCGCTCTCATCGACGTCTTGGTGAAGTTGAAACGACTTACGGCTATTACGCGTCCCCGAATTTTTCTGTTGCAGTTGTTATGTGACGTCACCAATGATCCAAGGTACACAAACTCATCTACCACCTTATACTCATTTCTGTCGATAATCACAATTTTACCTGAGCGAGCTCTACCTCGTTTGGTTCCTCCTGCAAACTGATGCTTAGTCTTCGACAAATTCATCCTTCATTCAACCTTTTCAGCTTTACGTTTCAGCCTGATGTACTACTCAGTAAACCGCCAGGAAAGTTTTTTTCCGACAATGTTCACGTCGTCAGCGAAGAAATGAATTGTTGGATTCAGGTGTTCAACGACTAGCTGCTTCTACCTCTCCTTCCCGTTTGAGCTCGTGGAACAAAGCCTATGCGAAATGCGTTGAGTTTCTTGTAGAACCTTCACGTTTCTTGAAAACGATACAACTGTTCCATTGCTTCGCACTCCAACTTCTCAAGGCGGCAATTAGCGGTACACTTAGCGCCTTATTGTTATCCCGAAAATGACGTGTTTGTCTTCGCTTCTGCTCGTATCCCTCCTCATGTTGATGTATTCCTTGCTGCAGCATTATCGCCCTCGCTGTATTCTTCTCGTCTAAAACCGCTAAAACCGCCTGACACTCCTCGTAGAGCCGCTCGTTCCGTCGGTGGTACCTTCTGCTGCGGTGTAAATGGCTACTTAGACACTACTCTAGCAGTCCTCAAGAGGGGCTTCGGCCTGCTCTACCTCATCCGCAACGCTACTTCTAGGCTTTGCAGGTAATCAATCGCGACTGCACTCAACCAAACTACCTTAGGATAATCATAAGTTGAACTTTATAAAATTTGGATGAACTAGCATGAAATATGTATTTTATTTCTATGAACAAAAAATATAACATAGTCAATCCGTCAAATCTGAACTGTGATAAGTGCTCTTCCACCACACGTACATATATTCTCAGACATTCTTTGAAATTTTTTGAGTTCGCAATTTGTTCCACCACATGGATTCTTGGAATACACGTGATAAAGCCATGTATTCCGTTTCCAAAGATGATAGCGCAACTGTGGGTTGCTTCTTCACATTCCAAGAAATTGCTCCACCTTGCATAGTGAAGACATATCCAGTCGTAGACTTGCGATCATCAGGATCTCCTCCCCAATCGGCATCGCAGTAGCCGGATATTTCGTCGGATGCCTCCTTCGGATACTCCAATTTCTTGCCTGCAGTTTCTTTCAGATATCGCATGATCATATTCACAGCTTCCCAATGTTGTCGTCCTGGGTTCGATGAAAACTGGCTCGCAGTGTTGACAACACACGAGATATCCGGACGTGTAATTTGACCTGCGAATGACAGACATCCAACCGCTTCTTTAAACGGAACACGTTCCATCTCCTCCTTGTCTTTCTTGCATTTAGTAGCCATTGATTTATCCAGTTTCACACTAGACTCGGTAGGGACTGGGTGGGAATCCTTCATGCCAAAACGTTCGATTATTTCCTCAACGTATCTCTGTTGGTTCAAACAGAGTTTTCCTTCGGCACGATTCCTTGAAATCCTTATTCCCAGGCAATGCTTTGCCTCTCCTAAATCTTTCATCCGGATCCTTGTACACAGATGCTTCTTCAACTTTTTTTTTAGGTTCCGGTCGTTGGTAAAGATAAGAAAATCGTCCACATACACCGTGTCCAATATATTCTCATACACTTTTTCCTTGCATTGGTGTCGTGCAACTACTCAACGTGCTTCACGTATGTTTTGGTGTAGTTTTTCACTATGTTTATACAAACGCTTTTATGTTATGTCCGATTGTTTTCATTTGATGTTTATCTTTTACCAGATGAAGAAGTTTCGTGTTATGGTGATAACAAAGTTTTTGAAAGGTGAGAGCCCGGGCGCTATTTTCAGAAATTTGAAAAACCTCGGAGTAAAGCGGGATTATGTGTACCGAACCATCCGAAGGTACCGTGACACCTGCTCGTTGGATGACCGGAACAGATCCGGTCATACTCGTACGGTGCGGACTGCACGAGTTGTTAAAGTGGTCCGGGAACGGATTAGACAAAAATCACAGCGCTCTGTACGTAAAATGACCGCAAAATATACTGCAAAATTACCTCGGATTCCAAGCTTTCAAGAAACGTAAGGTTTACGGAGTTTCGGAACCTTCCAAGCAGAAACGACTCGAAAGAGCAAGTCTGCTTTTGACGCGGCACGGTGGGGAAGAGTTTATCTTTTCCGACGAAACGTTATTCGTTTTGCAACAATCCCACAATGTCCCGAACGACAGATTGTGGGTTCTCTCTTTGAGAACTGATCCAGAGAGTGATAGGAATATTCCACGGTTCCAAAGTGCTGCGTCAGTGATGGTTTGGGGAGGAATTTGCAAGCAAGGCAAATTACCTCTGGTTTCATCGAAAAAGGCGTTAAATTGAATGCCGTATATTATAAAACGGAAGTTTTGGAGAAAGTTGTCAACCCATACAACAGGTGTTTGGAGATGATCACTATGTATTTCAGCAGGACGGAGCGCCATCGCATACTGCAAATCTCGTTCAGGGCTGGTGCCGAGAAATATTGACCGACTTTTTGGACAAGAATGAATGGCCTCCCAGTTCACCAGATCTGAATCCCTGGGATTATTTCGTATGGACATACATGCTGGCGAAGGTAAATGACCACAGCGCGTCTAATATGAACCAATTTAAACCCGTAATCAAACGAATCTGAGATGAAATGCCGATGGAAGCCGCGCGTGCCGCCTGTGACGGTTTCGAAAAACGTCTGCAGCTGGTCAAGAAGGATAAAGGCGGTGTTATTCCAAAACATATGCTGCAGTTGATCAGTATTATATTGCAATATAATGGGTAAAGTTATCAATAAAATCTGGATTATCGATTTGCAATAAATAGAGTTTTATTTTGTATGATATGGACACGGTGTAAGCTTCGCAGGAACATCTCCTCGTGCCGTCGCCATGTAGAATTTATGGCCAGGAAACTGTCCGATATCCATTATGACGTAGGTTTCATCGTTGATGAGCAGGCATCCTTGGTACTTCGTCAAAACCTGCTGGTACAATTTCCGAGCTCGAGTTTTGGTGACGAAACTTTGCTTCACCGTTCTGTGTGGTTGCTTGCTGGCTCGATAAGAACGATATCCTGCAAAGCCGAATCACTAGATTCGACAATTATTGTCGATTCGTCAAGTGAGAGCGACTCTGTAGGATACCTGGACCGGTGGGTAGCTCGGTGGATGATTGGGGTGCTCGAGGGTTGGATGGGATGCTCCTTGGCCTTGGGTAGACGATTCCTCCTTGGAATGGCAACAGACAACTACACTCCATACATTAAACACAACACTTTATTTTTCAAACACCAACTCTAACAACAACTACATTTATTAAACTACAAACTACAATTAATTTTTGGTCACACAGGACCGTCTTCGATCGGTTTCGACTTACAACTAAACTAAAATCTTCCTCACTTCTAGTATCCCCAAACACGAATAGCCGGTGGTGAATACAGCAGACAGTTCGCTCACGCTCACTGTCCATCGGCTATCGCAAGATCAGCTGTATCGATGACGTCACAGCAGGCACGATCGAAAAGGAAAGTAATCGCCCTTGTTGATGTAGATCGCCGGCGGCGAGCGATGGGCAGAACAAAGGCCACAAGAACAACAGTCTGCTGTGATGGCCTTCAGTGGAGAATAACCAAAACAATTGGGACGTCTGCCGTACTGCTGGTCGGTCGAGATGATGATATGTTAGGGTGGTCCTCACAGACATTCTCACCCACCCAGAAATGTTGATTTCTGTACCTGCAATACAAATAAAATCCTCTTCGATTGGGACGGGGAAAGGAAAGGTTCTCGCTTAAATTTCACTGGTTGCTTCTTCACGAACTGGTAGCAAACACAGATTCTCGACTGCTCGCTTCAACTCTCCGGATGATGTTTTCAGAGTTACGACTCTAACTACACCGTCAGCACCTGGATGTACATCCAGAATGCGACCCATGCGCCAACGAGTCGGTGGTTGATTTTTGTCCTGAATGACAACCAGTCTCCCAACTTCGAACTGAACTGGTGGAGTCCAACGCTTGGATCTGCCTTGTAATTGACAAAGGTACTCCTTCCTCCATCTGTCCCAGAAATGCTGTAAACGCTGTTGTACAAGCTGGTATTGCTTCAAACGATTCGGTGCTACCGACCGTAGATCAGGTTCAGGAAGTGACTGCAAGGAACTGCCAACCAGGAAATGTGCTGGGGTAAGAGGCTCAAGATCGTTTGGGTCATCCGACATCGGCGTCAGTGGCCTGGAATTCAAGCAGCCTTCTGCTTGAACCAGCAACGTACACATATCTTCGTGCGAAACCGGATTAGAACCGATGACGCGCAGAATGTGATGTTTAGCAGATCGCACTGCAGCTTCCCACAATCCACCAAAATGCGGGGAACCGGGAGGATTGAAAGTCCAATTGATTCCTTCGTTGGCGCAAAATCTGAAAACGTCCTGCTGATGGTCTGTGTCTTTCCAAAGGCGAAAGAGTTCCTGCAACTGGTTTCGAGCACCAACAAAATTCGTACCGTTGTCCGAATATAAATCGGTGGACCTTCCTCTGCGGGCGATAAATCGTCGAAGTGCTTGCAGGAATCTCTCGGTTGACAAATCCGACACCAGCTCCATGTGCACTGCCTTCGTACAAATGCACACAAAAATGGCGACGTAGGCCTTAACAGTAGCCTTACGTGGGGCTGATCGTAAATAGATCGGCCCAAAGTAGTCCACTCCGGTTTTGGAGAACGGACGAGAAATTGTGACCCTCGACATCGGTAGCTCTCCCATGAACTGCTGAACTTGTTTCGGTTTCGACCTGAAGCATCGTAGACATTGCTGAACAACCTGTCTTGCAACGTTCCTTCCTCCGAGAGGCCAGTAGCGTTGCCGAATTGTCCCGAGCAGAAGTTGTGGACCGGCGTGGAGTAACCGAAGATGATAATGCTCGAAGATCTGCCTGGTTAACCGATGTCTTGCTGGCAGAATCATGGGATGTTTGGTGTGGTCTGGCTCGTCCGAATGACGCAAACGTCCACCAACTCTTAAAATACCGTTCTCGCAAATGTGTGGGTGATACCAACGAAGTGGAGACCTTCTACTAACTGGTTCCTTCTTTCGAATAGCCCGAAGTTCATCCGAAAAACTCTCTTCCTGTACCTTCCGTATCAGCGTATATTCTGCTTTCCTTAGCTCTTCTGCCTTGAGAAACCCAGTTGGACGATCCTTCGGTGTCTGCAATGATCGTATCAACCGTAGCCATATAGCGATGCGACGAATCAGCGTCGTGTAAGAGTTGGAGGTCGAGATAATTTTTTCATTGAAATCTGCAACTGTCGACGCTGTGATGACAACTGCAGTACGCCTTCTTTCTTCCTCGCCGTCTTCTTCCGAAGCAGGATCTGAAGTCGGCCAGTTGTTACGCTCTGCAGTTAACCAGCTTGGTCCATGCCACCAGAAGTCATTGTGGATGATGTCCTTTGGTCCTACTCCTCTAGAAATCAAATCTGCTGGATTGTCAGCACCTGCCACATGTCGCCATTCACAACCTTCAGCAATCCTCTGAATTTCAGCAACCCTGTTTGCGACAAACACTGACCACGCAGATGGAGAAGCCTGGATCCATCGTAAAGCACACGTAGAATCCACCCAAAATGTAGTGCAGACTTGCAGATTTGTTGCCTGGCGTACTTTTTCGAAGAGCTGGGTGGCGAGTAATGCTCCACACAGTTCTAGTCTCGGGATGGATTGGCTTTTCAGAGGAGCTACCTTGGATTTCGTCGATAGAAGTCGAACCTTAACGTTCCCACCCTGATCTTGGCTCCTTACATAGAGACAAGCGCCGTATGCCTTCTTCGATGCATCCGAAAAGCAGTGGATCTCCACCTTCACTGCGTTGGGAATGATCACGCAACGGTCGATTCGAATTTCGTGTAGTATTGGTAGCTGGATATGAAATTTTTTCCAGGACTCACCCACCGTCGAAGGTAACGGCTGGTCCCAATCCAACTTCTTGCCTTTTTCGTCCTCCAATGTCCATAATAGCTGCATGAACACCTTTGCAGCTGTCGTTGTAGCACCGATGAACCCTACCGGATCGAACAAAGTAGCGATAATCGACAGTACCTTGCGTTTAGTGAGTATTTCCTCGGAGTTGATAGGGGGAACATCGAATTGGAAGCGGAAGACGTCTTTCCCGGGTAGCCAAGTTAACCCTAAAGCCTTTACTGACGAATCTGGATCAAGGTTGATACCGTCTGCCGGACGAATTGCTAGATTATCGTCGGAGATACTGTGCAAGACCTCTGCACTGTTGGATGCCCATTTCCTGAGGTGAAATCCACCGCTTCTTGTCATCTCATCCAGTTGAATCTGCAATTTCTTGGCCTCCTCCAGGTTATCACAACCGCTGATTACATCGTCCATGTACGTATCCTCCATAATTGCCTTCACTGCCAGCGGGTACCGTTCTCCTTCGTCCATGGCCAGTTGATTCAACGTACGCGTTGCCAAATACGGAGCTGGTTTTGTTCCGTAGGTTACCGTGTTCAACTCGTAAACACCTACCTCCTCCAAAGGAGATGGCCGCCACAGAATGGATTGAAGTGGTCTGTCCACAGAGTGAACAAGTATCTGCCGGAACATCTTTTCCACATCAGCAATCAGCAGAATCTGCTTCGTACAGCTGCGGAGGATGATGGATCGAAGATCCTGTTGGATTACAGGGCCTACCAGCAACCCGTCGTTCAACGACAATCCTGCAGCCGTTTTGCAAGAAGCGTCGAATACCACGCGGACCTTGGTGGTAGTGCTGGCCTCCTTGATCACCGGATGATGGGGAAGAAAACATCGTTTCGTGGGTTCTGCCTCATCTTCGACCTTCCGCATATGACCCAATTGCAGGTACTCCTCCATGAAGGCGACGTATTGACTTCGGAGGTTAGCGTCCTTAGTAAGCCTCCGCTCGGTGCCTAGAAAACGTCGGAATGCGATCTCCTTAGATACGCCCAACCGAGAGATTACGTTTTCATCCTTGGGTAATGATACAGAATAGCGGCCATCCGCCCCTCGCTGTACCGTGCTCGAATAGATAGCTTCACAGCGAGTTTCCTCCGGGGAATAGTTGTTCATGGAGTCTACCTCATCCATGGACCACAGCCGTGCTAGAAGTTCTTCTAATCGATCCGTTGTAGCGATGTTGCAGTTGATATGCAAACCTTGAGTACCTTCTGCGAATCCTCCGCTGACAATCCAACCAAAAACGGAGTCGTGCAAAGCCGGGAGTTGCTCTCCTAGTGAGATCTTCCTACCAGATTCGAAGAAGTCGAAAAATGCTTCAATGCCCAGTACGAGATCTACTCCTGATGAGACGCAAAATGACGGATCAGCAAGTTCGATTCCCTTTGGTATCGTCCAGCCAGCGGTGTTGATGGTAGCGGTTGGGAGGTTGGCTGTGACCTTCGGAAGCACCAGAAAGCCCATCTGGCGTGAGAACTCCGACAGCCTGGAACGAATCGTAACCACAATCCTTTGTTTCACCTTGGTTGCTGCCTGACCAATGCCAAGAACCGAAATCTCCACTTTGCTGCGAGATACCCTTAGACGCTGGCTGAGATGTTCGGTGATGAAGTTGCTCTCAGATCCAGAGTCGAGAAGAGCACGAGCTAGCATCCTATTGCCATCGTTATCCTGAACGACGACAACTGCTGTTGCTAGCAAAACCTTCGACGAGCATTGGTGCACTGTGCCGGCTACCAAGCTGTCAGTAGCTGCCATATTAGCTACTTGTGGAGAGGAGGAATTTGATGCTGTTTGAGTGGAAGTAGGCGTAGGTTGTGAAGTTTCTTTGGCCACGTTGCTGCCCTTGATTGGTGGTCTGAAGTTGGAGTTTCTTTCCGGTTTAAAGCAGACTAACGTGTGATGTCTACCCTTACAATTTCTGCAGGAATACTTCGATTGGCAGTCTTTAGCTAGGTGACCCTGCCTGAAGCAATTCCTACACAAAGAATGTGACCGCAGCAACGAATCCTTATCCGTCACTGACATTCGTTGAAAGGTGCCACACTGGAACAAAAAATGATTCTCAGTGCAGGCTTGACAGCGTCCCCCAGACGCTTGAATGGAATTGAAGCTGCTCTTCACGGCAGAACCCTTCTGCCTAAGAAGAGGTTGATGGGCTGATTTATTGACATCTGCTGTCTTAGAAGGGAGCGACTCCAGAATGCGAACACGTCGTTGAAGAAATTCGGTGAGTTCCTTCAGTGTATCCTGATCCTTAGTCGATGAGAACTCTTCCCAGCTGCGACGGGTAGATGGATCCAAACGAGACGTCAACAAATTTACTAACAGCAGGTCTTTGTAGTCTCCCGGTTGTACGATCTGGTCCAAAGTTTGCACAATCTTTTCGAAACCTTCGACTAAAATGTGCAGTTCAGAGGCGGATTCCTTGGCGAGGACGGGAAACTTGAGAAGAGATTGAATTTGCCGTTTCTTCAATAACTTGCTATTGTTATATCGCTTGGTCATCATTCCCCATGCGACCTGATAATTTGCAGCTGTGATCTGCAGCGAATCGATCATAGTTTTTGGCTCCCCTTGTAGGCATCCCTTTAAATAGTGGAACTTTTCCACGTCAGGCAGATCTGTCTTCCAATGAATTAAGGAAGTAAATAGATCCCGAAAGCTTAACCATTCGTCAATCTCCCCGTTAAAGGTTTGCAGCTTAATCTGCGGAAGGCGGACACGATCAAGCGTAGCTGACGCTGGCGGCTCAACGCGAATGGAATGGTTTAAATTAGCTGGTTCCTGTCTTTCCCTAACCTGATCAGTTAAAATCGACTTGACCTCATAATAACAGTCACTAAAGTCTTGCCTTTGCTTTTCTAGTGTAATACCCTCTTCTTCATCATCATCTTCTAAGTCCTCGTGGGATTCAATTTCCACTAGCGTTGCCCCATATCTCTCCCACAGATCATCGATTTTCTCCAGCCGAAGGAGGATTTGGGTAACGGACGTAGATTCCTGGATCTTCTCGGCGAAACGACGAATATCGTTGAAGGCTGAGTCAATCTGCTTCAATTTGGTCATCAGTAATTTCAAACTCGATGACGGCTTCTTGGAAGATGACCGCTTCTTGGAGGGTGCCATTGTTCCTCAACACAATGATCGCAAGCGCGGGATGAGAGAGAGAGATAAAGAAGTGATGTAGTATTCCGTGGAGTCCTTTGGCTTCGGCGGACACACACTATTCTTAATAAACTGACCTTCGCAACAAAAGACTTCGCCAAGTCGGGTAGGGATGTTTAGTGATACCAATTAACCAGCTTCAGATGAACCACGCAGTTTACAAAGCTTCGCTATTATCCAATTGTCGAAGCTTCAATCGAGTAGGAATATTGATTTGAGGGATGAGGAAAAAACCCAAATGTAGTATCAAAAGTATACGGCTTCGGCCGGGCATATACTGCAGTTAACTCACCCAGAGAAACCAGCAGCGGTGTTAACCCAGCAACGAATCCAAAAGCGTAATCGAATCGATAAATGTACAAATTCTCGGTAGTCCGAAATTCTCGGTAGTCAAATCGGGGATGCAACAATCGAAGAGGATGTAAATTCAATTAAAACGTGTATTTCTGCTGCCCAAGCTTCGGCAGACATATAGCTAGTTCTAATTCACTAACCTGGGTAATAATAAGATGGCGCTCCCTCTTCTTGTTTGCTTCCTCGGTTGATTCCAGTCTCAGAATTGCCAATCAGGATCGATGACTACTTGCAGCGATGAAGTTCAAATTCCAGTATCACGTGTCACGTTGATGATTACAACCAGGGTCAATATACAGATGATGTCTACAACAAGAGCCGTTCCAACCAGAGATGCCGTCGGCTGTTGATAGCCGAAACCGATGCCGCACAGTAGCACTCGAAATGGCCACACCAAGGCCGGTACTAAATCCTTGGACAATGGGAATGTCCTCACCAGGACCGATTGGTCATCAATGGTCCAAATATTCGGTCAAAGAGTGATAATACCAGAGAAGGTTCGAAAAGTGGTGTTAGAATCACGACTGAATGTGCTTCGGTAGGACATACACTAAGGTATAATTACCTGGAAAACAAATTCCGATCCGGTGTGAGTGTCCAGTCCAAACCGAAAGCCGTTCCAAAATGTCTAGCAAAAATCCACAGGCAGTGTCCAGAGTTCGATGGCGTTCACGCGAGATAAGCGCGAACTCGATTATAAAGGATCCTTTCACACGGTTAGAGATGGCGATGATTCAATTATCCAGCGAAATGATGGAGACACTCCTTTCTTCCGCGGTACACAATAGTACAATTGCAGAATGGTGTGTGGCTGTTTCCAAATTAAAGTGGCGCCGATCGAGCGTTGGGTCCTTGCCTGGCACGGTCTTTAGGCATCCGGTTCGAAGGACCAATAATGTAGGATACCTGGACTGGTGGATAGCTCGGTGGATGATTGGGGTGCTCGAGGGCTGGATGGAATGCTCCTTGGTCTTGGGTAGACGATTCCTCCTTGGAATGGCAACAGACAACTACACTCCATACATTAAACACAACACTTTATTTTTCAAACACCAACTCTAACAACAACTACATTTATTAAACTACAAACTACAATTAATTTTTGGTCACACAGGACCGTCTTCGATCGGTTTCGACTTACAACTAAACTAAAATCTTCCCTCACTTCTAGTATCCCCAAACACGAATAGCCGGTGGTGAATACAGCAGACAGTTCGCTCACGCTCACTGTCCATCGGCTATCGCAAGATCAGCTGCATCGATGACGTCACAGCAGGCACGATCGAAAAGGAAAGTGATCTCCCTTGTTGATGTAGATCGCCGGCGGCGAGCGATGGGCAGAACAAAGGCCACAAGAACAACAGTCTGCTGTGATGGCCTTCAGTGGAGAATAACCAAAACAATTGGGACGTCTGCCGTACTGCTGGTCGGTCGAGATGATGATATGTTAGGGTGGTCCTCACAGACACAGTCCACTCTTGGTACCTCATGGTGATGGGCGAACATCTCCTTCTACAAGAAAATGAAGTTGTCATAATATGTGATTTTTCTGAACATTTTTCTTTTGTTCTTCAGGATGAAGTTCAAAGCCATCATTGGAATCATGATCAAGCCAAAACTCACCCTTTTGTTATATATTTCAACGATGAAGTTGAATAACAAAATTTGAGTTTTGTTATTGTGTCAATTTAAATCAAAATATAACATTGATGTAGAGTGGCACTTTTTTGCAACTTTGCATGGCAAAGGATCCTGTGATGCAAATGGTGGTATTTTGAAAAGGATGGCTACAAGCCCTTGCAAGACAGCGCGAGCATCCAATCACGAGTTTGTTTGAGTGGGCTAGTAAGTGGAATGAAGATTACCTGACCACATTACCGTTTTGTTTTGTGTCACAAGAAGACTACGAGCAAGGGTTAGAAGAGCTACATTGCACAAACCAACAAGCAAAATTAGTTAAACCCAGAAGTATCCTTGCTTTGCACCTATTTTCGATAAAAATAATGTTGCAAAACTGTATTCTAACGACGAAGTAAGCAGCTTTCATGATGTTAATAACAAATGAGCAAGTAGTAGATTTAATAATTATAACATGGAAAGTTAGTACAATAATACAATTTATAATAAAATAATGAAAATACTACCCCACAAAGCCTTCCGCTCAATTTCAAACTACTTCTATTCAATTTTCACCGCCTGCCGTGAGCTAACGGAACTTTCTCTTAACAACTTTGTTCTAGCAAAAAAATTGCTGTCTACTCCTAGAGCCTCATGGGATGAGAAATTATTTGCTTCTCAAAAAAACTACATCATCAATGGAAAAAGCCAATGTCAATGTAAAAAATTAACACAAGTAATAAATTATCAAAAAGTTGCATAAAAGTCTTTTAAGTTCGACCTACTTCATGCCTCAGAAATACTAGATTCTGGTCCATTACTTGTTTTGTATGGAAGTTCCTTTTTCATATTATTTTGTATATATAACTGAGAGTCACATCAAAACAATTTTTTTTGAGGTTTTCCAAAAGCTGGCTTTACTTCGTGTGTCGTGTCGTGTGATTAATAGCAATAATGATGAAGTAATCTTCTTTAACTTTCAAACTATTAGCACAGAGAACAGACATCCAAGTCAAATTCAAAACCTGTGTAAGAAATGTAACGACCATTTCATAATCGTAATGAACTGGCAATAGCGTGGCGGCGCTGGCATTGCAACCCATTGACCAGCTTGAAATCTTATTCATCAACTAAATTTTTTTGACAGTTCAGTTCTTTCACCGCACGGTCAATGAATCTTACCCATGTTCGATTAAAAATCGCAAGTGGCCACAGCCCGAGAGACGGCAATAGTGTTTTAACGTATTTTAATTTTAATCCTTACACAAGTTTTTTTGAGAAATATATTCTAGTTTGGATGTCTGTTCTCTGTGCTATTAGCCCAATCGTGTGAAAGATAAAAAAAAAAGTTTTTTGAATATCCATGTTTCTTCAAACCAAGATAGGTTTGGTGATGGACCATCTCGAATAACTTATAGAAAGGGCATGTTTCTTAAGTTTTTCACCACAATCGTTAACAAGCAAACAAATACGTAGTTATTCAATACAAAATAGGAATCAATTCAACTAAAATTGATTTGAATATCGACCAATACAAATGATGAACTATTTCAGCTCATGACAACCCGATTCGGAAGGCCACTTTGCGTTAACTAAGGTCTGTATCCGCAATAATCCGGACACCTCAAAACATGAACAAAACATAAATTTCGCATTATGTTTCCGTCATAGTTCATTAATTCAGATTCATGGGATATGTATTAACAATTCGTGAAGACAAAACATTATTCGGTATTTGCATCAAATTTTCGAACTTTGCGCTTAACTCCGTCCATTAGGGTTTGTGCAGACTCTTCGAAATCGTAATCGAAATCGTAGAAGCCGTCTTTGTCCAAATTTGCTGGAAGTGTTTGATTCCTTGCTTCTTTCCAGAAAGCTTCCGCTTGATCAGAGCCCAATATCTCTCGATTGGTCGTAGCTCTGGGCAATTTGGCGGGTTTGAGGTTTTTGGTACAATGTTCACTTGATTAGCTTGGCACACTCCATCAAAGTTTTAGCAAAGTGGCATGATGCCAAATCGGGCCAGAACAAAGGTTTTTCCTTGTGACTTTTGATGAAGGGTAGCAATCGCTTCTACAGACACTCTTTCTGATATATCTCCTTGTTGATTGTCCCTGTAGTGACGAAAGATTTACTCTTTTTGCCACACTCGCAAATTGCTTGCCACACAAGGTATTGTTTGGAAAATTTCGATGCCTTCTTCGTTCTGAAATGCTCAGCTGTAGCATTTCTGGCCATAGCAGAATAAAAATCCAGCCCTGGAAGCTGCTTGAAATCCTCCAGGGCATAAGTTTCATCGCCCACAACAACGCATGAAAACTTCGTCAAATATTCGCAGTACAAACGTCGAGCCCGTGATTTTGCTGCCAAGTTCTGTTTGTCGTTGCGATTTGGAACTGTTTTTACTTCATACGACTTAAGTCCCAAACGTTGTTTTTAATTTTGGACAAAACCAGGCGACATCCCTATTTTACGAGCCACCGTTTGAATGGAGAGATTTGGGTTTTTCGTTAATATCCTTTTCACCTTTCGGTCCATGACAGGATCAGCGCGTCCAATGTTTTTGTCAATTCTCGGTTTCCTCTCCACCGTCCATTATGCAAGGTTCCGTATTGACAAGTCAGGATTTGCCGTACGCCCGTACAAAATTCGCTCGCGCACTTGTTTTTCTTTCGTCGCCATCTTTTTCATCATAGACTCTCAGCTATACCACAGTGAAATTCGTCATTCCTACGTGCAATATTTCAAAGGTTACAATGATTTGAAGGTGTCTGGATTAATGTGGATACAGATTGTAATAGAAGAAAGGCTTGTAAGATGGAACGACTTGTAAGATGGAACAGCGCCACTTTTGACATTCTCAGCGACAGCGATAGTGTTGCTGACAAGTGTTAACCTCATTTTTTTACTATTCTTCAATTTTCATTTGCTTTTGGAGTAAATACACTAATTCGATCTAGCTCTTCCAGGTTTCATTGTTCGAAAGTGGTGGAATAATTAAAATAGCAATTATTTCTTGTGCTTAGTACAATTTTTGGATGTTTTGTGTTAATGGCGTCATGTTTGTAAGATGGAACACTGTTGAGCTTGTACAATTGAACACATATAAACCATATGAATGACATCTTTTATGTTTAAAAATGCCATGGAATCAATAATAAATTGAAATATAACTCTACGTTTTTTTAAATTGCAATTTTGGATGGATTTTTAAAATAGGCCATAACGTTTGTTTTATGACTATGAATAATCAGTTCCTTTAGCAAAATTTGGAGCCTTTTAGTTTTTCTTTCAAAAGATGTCTTTGGATCCGCGAAAAAATAAAAATTATACATGTTACGAGCAAAAAACGGATCGTGTTCCATCTTACAAGCCTTTCCTATACCAGATATTGATTCTAGTCTACTGGTTTGTCAGTTATCGGCAATGACAATACATCGTTAATAATCTGTTATAAAAATATAATTGATAATGTTTAAACTTACATTAGAAAAGCAGAGACCGCCATATCGTCAGCACCTAGACACTTTTGAACAATATTGATAACAATCGGCAGGCTGACAGTATAAAATGCGCGCTCATAAAAATATGTTGTGCAAACAATAAACTAATCACTTTAGTTTAAATAAATGTGATCGTTATAAATCAAATATTATTCAATCTTTTATCCGACAGCAGTTATTACTTTAAATAATTTTATTTGTTCGATTTGATTGAAATTTTGAATTTATTTGGAACTTTTTTATGAATTGAAACAAGTAGTAACCTTGTATTGAAAAGCAACCAATTATTTGATTGATTCAAAACAGAGTAATTTCTTTGCGTGAATTATGCAAATATCAACGGTTACCTCTAGAGAGACCATCAAAATGTACATTTTAATTAGAATTCGATTTTAAAATATTTTTTTAGTATTCTAAAGTACTTTTTTAAGAACATAAACTAATGTTATGAAAATCTTCCAAAAGTGCTACTAAAAACACTATTCTAAAAAAACGTTTTGTCCATTACCTCTTAAACAATGGTTTTTTGTCCAAATTTTACCATTGAAGTTTAAGAAATAAAGTTAGCATATTTTGGGAATTTGAATTTGAAATTTTAATTAATGAGTGATTATTTTTTTCAGTGTATATTTTTTTATGGACATTTTGATTTCCTGCCATTTTATTTCAACATTTTTCTCTAAGACGATCGATTTCAGAGTTACTGTTTTCCCAAACCTGTTGTATCAAAAACACATAAGCCCTTCTCAAAAGTTAGGCAAACATACTTTTGCATATAAAAACTAAAAAACGATCCATTAAAAAGTTAAAATCGTTCTTTAAAAAAAAGCATTCATGACCCATAAAACTCTGGCCAATATCCATAATAAAATGGATTTGATCCATAAAATTTATCAATGTGATCCATAATTTATATAAAATTTGGCAATAGAATGTCAAAAAAGTACCGTTTTACATCTAGGAAATGATCGATAACATTGTGCGGATTACCCATAAACATGTTACAAAAGATCCAAAAATGGTTCAATGGCGTTCCTTAAACTTGCAAAACTGACCCACAGAATGTAAACTTTGTGCAAAGAAATAAATGCACATGATTCATAAGTTATTGACAATGTTCCGTAAATAAATTGTCAACGATTAATAAAACGATGAATAATGAACAATAAACTTATAAAAATGATCCATAGTGAATCAAATTTGTGCACTTAAACATATGGGTAAGATCTATAAATTATGCATGTATTTTTGAGTTTTTGACACTATTTTTTCAAATTTGTGGTCCATAAAGATAAGAAAATTGATCCCTAACATTCCCGTTAGACTGGTGCAATTTTCGAAATGTGCTATGCTTAAACGATTTCAAATCCTGCCCGGAACAACATCTTGAAATTTGAGTACAATTGATAAGAAACTAGCACAAATTAGAATTTTTTATTGCGAGTACTATGGAGAAAGCAAATGTTTCGTTCAAACATTGGTTTACAGAAAAAATGTCCAGTAGGAATGTTCTTAATTAATTCATAAGTGATTGATAATATTTTGGCATGGTCAAACAGCTGCTCAATCAACAACGCTATATTGTACAATGTGACATAGTAGCAACGATTTGTTGTGCTTTTCTCCAAGTGCTAGAAATACCAATGTTGACTACTGAGCAGTTGTAGATGGAATAACTAAGGCGATAGAAAGCGGCCGATGATTTCGATATCCGAGGTGTTAGCATACCCGAACAGGAGAGAATAACATATACCTTAGGGACTATTCAAAAACTACGGGGGTCTGACCAATGTTCACACGCCATACACAATTTCAAAAAAATGTATGGAGCAAAATCTACAAGAAAGAGCCCCCTCAGAGCGTCTGAGATTTTTAAAAATGAGACTACGTGGTTTATAAACAGGCCCTTATTTTGATCTTGATAACAGGCTTTCGTATTTAAGAGTACAGCATAAGAGGTAAAATACCTAAGCAAAATACCTAAGAATTGCAAGCAAAATATCTCTTGAATAACAAAACTTGTTATTTAGGATACCTGAGAATACCTGAGAGGTACAATTTAGGTATAGTCTCAACTCAATTTGGTATTCGCATAGCATCGTGGGAACATTTTTATTTTATTGTCAGGTATTTTACCTGTTATGCAGCGCTCTCAAATACCTAGGTCAGTTATCAAGTTATTATAGCGTCTCCAAGCAAACGACTGATTTAAGCAATTGCCCGGTATATTGCAAATGGAGGATGTTTTTTGTAGTTAGGTCCGACGAGCGATAGCGAGTTGGACGGCAAGCGTTTGCCCGGCATAATTTAATAAAAATTATCTGGAATAAAAGTTTGATCAAGTCTTAAGTTTATTGCGGTCGTAAAAGAACGTGAGGTGGCAAAAGGGGAAAATTGCGAATCTTCTCCAACAGAATCCTTCGTTTACAGCAATATTTAAACCACATCGCTAAAGGAACGGACATGTTAATAAATCTAAGTAGTAGCCAAGGGCTGGATCGCCGAATACACTTTTCTCATGTGCTATTTTTTTGACAGTGTCTACAAGCGTTGCAATGTTCTCGGAGTTCCCGTAGTGTGCCGAAAGTGCCGATGTGTTGACAGCCCAAGTTGTTATTTTATACTGAAACTGGCAACCAGGAAATACATATTGACAAGCTGGTTTCTTATTTCTATATTCTTTACTGTCAAAAGTGTTCCTCGATGTGCCACACATGCAGTATTAGGGTGGGGCTTATTTGAAAAAAATTATCGGGCACAAGTTTTCCCATGTGGAACTTTAGGGTCCATCAGATGACATACTAAAATTTCTGATTTTTTCGTTAAGGTTTAGAGGTGCCGAAATGGGCCTAAGTGCAAAATGTCGAACGGTGGCAAATATCGACCAAAACAGATGCATCTTTAAGTAAACACGTAATTTTGTGACCCTAAAGGGCGAAAATTTTGTCGGTTTTGCGGTATCTCTCAACGCTTTTGAGATATAAGCCTCAACAATGAATGTGTGTTTGTACTTACGCCAACATATTTGAACTTTCGCAAGCAACATCTTTGCTGTACATTTATAAAGACAAAATTATATACTGAAAATAAGCAGACAGAAAGAGAGCAAAAGGAGAAAGATTTAGAGAGAGAGAGAGAGAGAAATAAAGAGAGAATGATCTTATAATTGAGAGTACACATGGATTTTGAACTTATTTCAACGTATTTATGTATTGATTAATATTGGACTCATAAAATTAGATGCCATGTCGAATACTGTTTAGCAATAGTACTCTTCATCAAATTAACAAAGTTTTGGTTATGAAAATTCACGTTTACAATAAGGTTTTGGAAGTGGTTTTCGTTCTGAGTTATGTTGCCATTATAAACTTGAATCAGTCTGATTCCAACAAGTTTCTCGCTCAGATACCACATGTGTGAAGAAAACTTATTTTTAGCACTGTTTGCAGTAGCCAAATTAATAGTTTGGAATTCTTGAAGCCTTGAGATCAATAGAAGATCCATTATAAGTGCCAACGTAGGACGAGTTGCTGAAAACCAGGCCTCAATGTTCGTTGATACCAGAAAAGTACAAATATCCAGAAGTCCTGAAGTTTCCTTCCTTGAAAGTTTGAATTGTGCTCGAAATAGCCATACTTTCAAGCTATAAATGGCATCCGCCATTCACCTCCATTCCAGGCTGACGAAATTGCACGATTATAAGTCTGTAAAAAGTTTGGAAGGATATAAGGTCAGCTTTTGATGGTTTAGCGGAAGATAACTTACAGCAATGTGATTTTTAATGTGATTTTAATTATTTCTGCTCGACGAGGTGCATTCAACGTAGAAGGATATGTTTTTGGAACACTGAAATAAGATTTATTTACGTTGGGCCATTGCTGCTGAAACTGCTTGAAAATTTTAATTTCAGGACCTGTTGATGGTCCCATTATACAGTGGTAAACTGATTGAAGAATGAATTCCAAAACCTGGTGTCGACACGGCAACCAAAGTAACTGCCTATTGATCTTATGTTCGATTCGTTGCTGCTCCACCCTTACATTGTGTAAAGTATGACAATGCTTATGATCTATGTTTTCAATTAAAAACAACTATTGTTAATCAGTATTCGACATGACACGTAATTTTATGAGTTCAATATTAATCAATACTTAAATACGTTTAAATATGTTCAAGATCCATGGGTACTCTCAATTATAAGATCATTCTCTCTTTATTTATTTCTCTCTCTCTCTCTCTCTCTCTCTCTAAATCTTCCTCCTTTTGCTCTCTTTCTGTCTGTTTATTTTCAGTATATAATTTTGTCTTTATAAATGTACAGCAAAGATGTTGCTTGCGAAAGTTCAAATATGTTGGCGTAAGTACAAACACACATTCATTGTTGAGGCTTATATCTCAAAAGCGCATACCGATACCGCAAAACCGACAAAATTTTCGCCCTTTAGGGTCACAAAATTACGTGTTTACTTAAAGATGCATCTGTTTTGGTCGATATTTGCCACCGTTCGACATTTTGCACTTAGGCCCATTTCGGCACCTCTAAACCTTAACGAAAAAATCTGAAATTTTAGTATGTCATCTGATGGTCCCTAAAGATCATTTTCCACATGGGAAAATTCGTGCCCGATTATTTTTTTCAAATAAGCCCCACCCTAATGTAGTATGGATTGAAAATCGAAGTGCAGCAGTTATGAAATAATTCGTCTACTGAGTAGGCTGGCACATTGTTCTAAGCGACTTACACTTGATAGTAGTGCAGTCAAGGATCGATTTCTCTGTAGCTAGAATTTAAAAAAATTGGATCTTACCTATTATTTTAAATGCACAGAGTTGATTTGCTATGGGCCACATTTAGAAATTTGTGGTTCAGTATAAAAATTTATTATGGATCAGTGACAATTTATTTATGGAACATTTTCAATACTTTATTGATCATATTCATAAATTTTAGTTCACAGAGGTTACATTCTAAGGATCAATTTTACAAGTTTATGGAATGATTTTGAATTTTTTATAGACAATTGGCAATATGTTTATGGGTAACTCGTACAATTTTGTAGATCATTCTCCAGATCTATAACGGTATATTTTTGACAATTTATTGCTAAAATTGATACTTACTATGGATCACATTGCTTTATTTTATGGATCATTTTCAATTATTTATAGATTTTCATCCGAGCGTTATGGGTAATAAATACGTTTTTAATGGAACGAATTTCAATTTTTTATGGATCATTTCTTCAGTCTTAAGGTGCAAACTTAGTGCTGCCCAAAAGTTACTTGTGAGCCCAAACAACATATTTTTATGTCAAAATACGTATTCCGTTATACTGAATATGCGAAATTGTCCAAATCCAAGCGGCTCGTATCAAATTTCGACATTTTATGGCCAGTTTTGCGTGGAACCGTAGCAATCATGCTTTAAATTGTGCAAAAAACTGTTTTTTCGTAAGAAAATTGATGGTTTTCCACAATAGAACCACTAAATACCGTTGAAAACTTAATCACGATCAAAGCTTTCATGTTTGTAGCTCTATCGAAATGCTCAGTGTTCGACATTTTCGTCTCATTATTAATAATAATTGCAAAATCTGCGTCACTCATTTTTGCATATTTTCTCAGCAAATATTCCCATTAGTTGACGGCCGTTTTCTAGTCCACAGTGCTTCCATGTTTCTTTATTCATGCAAAGGTATCTCTAATTTACGGCCCACCGGCCACCGGAGCACATGCACTAATGACAAGCTTTGACTTAATTGACTGTGTCGAAATTCTGTGGGAGGTGTATTATTCGTTACACTAAAATAAAAAAATGGCAAAAACACATAACACACTCTGTGTGGAGGCTAACCTGCCTAACGGCGCAGTTGTACCAGAATCAGGTGGCATAGGTCTATCTCATAAAAAGCGGTTCCTTGTTCTGTTTCAATGTAGGCTTAATGCCGGGTTCCATCAACGCTTCCAAGTACTTCCCCTTATTGCTCACTCTGACCGTTGAATGCCTGGAACCTTGAGTCTTGGCGCGGTGATTGCGTGCTCCAATAATTTATACATTTTATATGTTTAATATTCCTTTGTTTATGATTTATTTAACACGAAATTTTATTTCTAACTCCCCGCATCGAAAAGAGTAACATGCAAACAGTTTGCTCGTAATTTCCCTTTTGTTACTGTTTTGTGCCGGTTTTGCATCTGTTTCGGATATATGTATGGGTCTGTGTGTGTGTGATTTTTATTTTCACAATTCATTAACTATGTTAAGTAGACGCTTACGGGTCGGATCAAGATTTGCCGGAATCAATGTAAGCTCACTAATTCACACTGCACGATATCAGAACTTCCTAAACGTGGCTGCTGCCCTAGAACTGTGTTAGTTGCTGAATCTTTACCGGGAACCGACGCGTTCGAAACTAAACCAGTGTAAAATAGCAGTCTGCCTGGAACTCTCGCCGTTTTCCGACATCAGCCACATGACGACTTGAATCCATTAGATGTCGGAAAATAAACTCCTAAACGTTCAAATCCTACTCTCGGCTCGTTCTAGATAATAGGATGGGCGCAGGTAACTTCAACGGGGCCAAGAGTGCGGCGACAGGCTGCTAGTAGCAGTGCAAGGAACCATAAATGATAACAATGATAGTAATTTTATTCCAACCTAAATTATTAAAATATTCAATTTTTGCCAAAACCAGACCGTTCCGATCTCCTCTGCTTCAAAACGGGAAGGTAGTGTCGGGAAAATGAGTTTTTAGCAGTATCCTTGTAAGAGGGTCGGAAAAGTAGGAACCCGGAACGGTTTTAATAATGATCTTCTTCCCGTCGGATGCTGCAGGTTTTTTTTTTATATTATATTTTTTTGCAACCGACCTCAATGTCAAGGTGAGAGAATTTGGGATGAGTGGTGATTATGACCAGGAGGGTGAATTGAGGAAGCGGAACGTGTGGTTTTTGTTTGGCGATCCCGGAGGGGCACGGTCGGAATCAGTGGTCCAGCTCAGGCAGGCAGGCAGGAGGCATGTTGTGAAAATGAGATGCACCCCAGTTTTCCATTTTATTCTGTAGGGTGTGGAATGGATCAGCGGAAAATTATTTTAATTTGCGTTGTAATGTTGTGTAAATTTCATTGTATTTGTTGGTGCAAAAAATATGGTTCCGGGCAAAATTGTGTTTCCGTAAACCTCGAGTTGTGATCACTAATTTTCCTGTGAGGCTGACTTTTGTGTTTTGTGTTGGAATGTGCAAGACTGGTAGTTACGGAATGGGAACGATTTCTCCGTTTCATTCAAACAACAAAATTCCGTTTGAAATGTTTTGCAAACATCCTGTGAATTATATTTTTGTGTATTAATGTGTACTAATTGTGTACTAACAAATATCAAAGAAGAGACACTTAAAAAAAAATCCAATAAAAACGACTATGCCCCATAGACGACAGCACCAAATTTCTCAACAAAAACCGACAACTCGAAAACCTTAAGCACTACAGATTTGATGTCTTTGGTTTGTCTAGTTGTCAAGTTTCGATATAAACTATAATTTGATTACACAGATAAAAAGAAACACTGAATTTTCTGCGTTATCTAATGCACATAAAGGGAATGCTAGATTTGGCAGAACATAATGGGATATTTCATGTAAATTTAAGCCAGATAACGCCTGAATCGAGCCTGTTGCATGAAAGATTGCAAACAATATCGTTGTTTACGCTCCTTTGGCTTGGAAATACACAAGGGGAAATTTTACGAGCTTGTAAAAATTAATTATTATTTTTCTGTGTAACTCTAATAAATAAAGATTAAAACTATCACGTTATGTTTCGGGCACCAAAATAATATCAACAACAAAAATTACAAATAATTCAACAAAACCGTGGTTTATTTCACATAATATACACAGATAAAAAGAAACATTGAATTTTTTGCGTTTCTAATGCACATAAAGGGAATGCTAGATTTGCCAGAGAATAATGGGATATTTCATGTAAATTTAAGCCAGATAACGCCTGAATCCAGCTTGTTGTATGAAAGATTGCCAATATTGTTGTATGGCACATGAAAAGTTGCAAACAATTTCGTTGTTTACGCCTCCTTTAGCGTGGATCTCAACTAGGGGATATATTACACGCTTGTTAAAATTAATTATTTTTTTCTGTGATAGTTATATCTACATTAGAAACAGTTGATTAAGATGTGAATCCTTCTTTCTGAGAAATTCTCAAATTTTCTTTGGTACACCCGCCATCAGTACTATTTGCTTTTTTCTTAGTTTCGAAGAGTTTCTGCCTCTAGAGTACTTCTTTATTGGGCGAAGTTCTGGACAGTTTGGTGGATTGGCTATTTTTGACACATATTTGACCTCTCATACCTTATACAATTCCATGACGGATTTCGCATAGTAACTAGAAACCGAATCAGGCCAAAACAGAGCTAGAGAGTCGTGGCTTCTGATAAACGGTAGCAAGACATGTTTCAGACATTCTTTCTCGTACACATATTTATTGATAGTGCCGGTAGAGACGATTAGATTTTCGACCAAAACTTTATATGGCCTGCCAAATCAAATTGACTCGGAAGCTGTTTAACGTCTTCGAGTACCTATGTTTCGTCAGCCATTATAATTTAAGAAACTGTTTGCAAAATGCAGTATTAGTTGATTTTACAGTAGAGTATAAGTACACGACACTGAAAAAGTTCACGACACTGAAATATGCGTATCTGTCAAGATGAGCAATAAAGGTAGTTGGAACTAAATGGAAATCTCTTTTCTCATTTTTTTGTTATTTATTTGTGATTTTTCAACATTTTTGGCAGCTAAAATTGCGAGTGAACTCTATCAATCGTAACTTACCTAACCAATCAGACCAAGGCCGTAGTGGCTTCTGCTGTATACAGGAGTAGTCTCCATTGTATTCGATCCATGTGTGTACCTCGCCAACCTCGGCGTCTGCGGAGAGTCCGCAGGTCGCCTTCTACTTGATTGATCCTCCTTGCTCGTTGCGCGCCTTTTCTTCTTGTACCCGTTGGTTTGTTTTCGAGAACCATTTTAACAGGGCTGTCATCCGATGGATAGTTCTCGTGGTTCGTTCGTCTCCTCCACGTTCCGTTTTCCATCCGCACTGCACCGTAGATCGTACGCAGTACCTTCCGTCCAAAGACACCAAGCGAGCGTTGGTTCTCCACTAGCAATGTCCATGTTTCGTGGCCATAAAGAACTACCGGTCCAATTAATTTCGTGTAGATGGTCTACTCTGTAGTTCGGTGAACTTTGTTCGATCTTTGCCATAATGCGCCATTGTATTTCTCTGCAGGTGTCGTTATCGGCGATCACCAATGAGCCAAGATAACATATGTAACATAAGTCCTGGGAAAAATTCAAAAGCATGGTACTTGAAATCAAACAATCAGATTTTAAAATGCTTTTCAGGGTATTTTATTCTATTAATAAATTGTTGAAGAATATATTTATCGCACGCTCAATGGACCATTATCTTCGATTTTACGCAGTGTACGGCGAACATGTTGAATCAGGTTCTGGACGGTGTCTATGTCTATTTCTTTCATCTTCCGCTTGATTCCATTAACCAATTGTTGCTCATTATTAGCTTCCCAGCCATTGTCGTATACCATACGTTTGAGAACACTCCAAAAAATTTCAATTGGACGAGCCTGAGGCACGTTAGGTGAATTGTCCTTTTTCGGTACAAATGGTATGTTTTGCTCAGTTAGCCAATCTAATGTTTTTTTCGCGTAATGACAGCTTGCAAGATCCGACCAAAACATGATTTCGTCGTCAGCGTGATATTTGTTGATGAATTGCTTCAATCTCGGCAAGCATTAGCTGATATACACGTCAGAATTGACGGCTTTGGCCTTGTTTGGGCGTATCAAAGGCGCCGAGATACCCTTCGATGACACTAGCACTTTTGGCTGCCCACACTAACACCTTTGGCTCATATTTAGATTTGCTGGCATATTTAACATTGTCTGGTGTTGCTTTAATGTTAGCAGTATAGAAACCATTGTTGCCACTCAATTCATGGCGCGAAAACGTGAAGTAAGATTCATCATCCAAAATTATGCACTTTCCATTTGCAAAATGCTCGCGACGAAGTGCACGGCAGCATTTTGGTATTTTTTCGAGTTGTTGCTGTGTATATTTTGGTGCACGCTGACATTTCCGATAGATTACGTTATGTTTTCTCAAAATTCCGATGGACTATCATGTTTGAAACCTGAAATTTTCGTGCTAATTTGCGTGTTGATTGGCCAACCTTGTTTTCAGCGCTTAACAGCAGTTTTTTTGTTGTTCTGGCACTCAACTTCGTTGGGCGACCACTTTTCTTTTTATTTTCCGGTTCTTTACCATCACGACAATCTTTCAAAACACGGTATATTGTTGATTTTGATATTGGCTCGTCTTTGAACACGCTCAAAATTTCACTTGTACTAAGCCGTTCAAATAGGTTAGCATTTTGTGCTCGTAAATCCAGCTTGTACGACATTTTTAATGGAAACTACTGCGCAATTTGAGTTTGACAGTTCAGTAGGAACACAGGTGAACGTGACAAGTACATTGGTTGACATCTGTGTGTTTGTTAATACTGTCAAATAAACGCCTGAAAGTATTCCCAGGACTTATGTTACACATGTTACACGAATTCGTCTACTGGCTCGATTTCATCACCGGCGATCTGAAACCGGGGTAGGAGGCTAACATTGTCTTCTCGTGAGCCTCTTCCCTTCATGTATTTCGTTTCCAAATCATTAATCACAAGCCCAATCCTACCAGCTTCAGCCTTAATTCTGATGTACGTGTCCGCCATCGTTTCAAAGTTACGTGCTACAATATCAACATCGTCGGCGAAGCCAAATAGTTGGACAAGCTTCTTGAAGATCGTACCACTCGTGTCTATCCCAGCTCTTCAAATCACACCCTCCAATGCAATGTTAAACAACAAACACGACAATCCATCACCTTGCCGTAAGCCGTGATACTCGGACGACACACATCACTCGATCCATCGTTGCTTTGACCAACCGGGTCAGTTTTTCCGGAAATCCATATTCGTGCATAATCTGCCATAGCTGGTCTCGATCGGTTGTATCATAAGCTGATTTGAAATCGAAGAAAAGATGATGTGTGGGCACGTTATATTCGCGACATTTCTGCAGCACTTGCCGAATCGTGAAAATCTTGTCCGCAGTAGCACAGGCACCCTTGAATCCCGCTTTGTATTGCCCTAAGAACTGCTCTGCAATTGGTGACAGGCGGCTGCATAAAATTTGGGAGAGCAACTTTTGGCGGCGCTCAGTAGCCACCCTTGAGGCCTCCCAAATCTTAGTAATTACCCAGTGTAGCGCCCTGGCCAGTGCTTCACCACCGTATTTAACAGCTCGCTTGGGAGTTGGTCAACTTCAGCAGTTTTGTCGTTTTTCAACCGACCAATTTCCTCCTCAACTTCTTGAAGGGTTGGGGTCGGGATCCTCTCATCTTTTTTCTAGACTATAGCCACTTTCGTTCGCTGTAATATTGCCGTTCATGTGCTCGTCGAAGTACTACTTTCACCTTACAATCACCTCACACTCTTTTGTGGGAAGGTTACCTTCCAGGTCTCTGCACATATTGAGTTATGGAACGAAGCCTTTTCGTGAGCTGTTCAACTTCTCGTAGAATTTGCATGTGTCGCACGGTACAGTGCTTCCATTGCTTCGCGGTCTCGATCTTCCATCTGACGCTTTTTCCTTCAAAGAATAAAATTTAGCCTGTTCCGTGCCTGTATATAAAATTCCACATTCGCTCTCGTACGGTGTTGCAGCATTCTCCCTCGTGCTGCATTCTTCTTCTCAACTAACTGCTTCGGTGCAGTGCTTGTTGCCATTCGGTTGAGATAACATAAGTATGACTAGCTAAAGGGCGATACGGTCAAAATTTGGTCAATATCAACTTGACGTATTTCTTTCAATTTTGCATTTAAAACCTAAACACCCCTCATTTTGAAGGTGTGTGTAGAATGTTGCTTCTATTTTGATTTTGGAATTCACTCTTCAGTTGTCAAAATGCCGTCCAAGCAAGAAGAGCAGCGTATCAAAATTTTGCTCGCGCATCGCGAAAATCCGAGTTACTCGCACGCAAAGCCAAATCAACCGTTACAAATGTAATTAAAGTGTTTGGGGAACGTTTGTCGACAGCCAGGAAGTCTGGATCGGGGGGAAATCGAAAACCGGAAGCCGCTGAGACGACAAAGAGAGTTGCCGGTAGTTTCAAGCGAAACCCTAACCTATCTCTCCGAGATGCCACAAATAAGCTTGGTGTATCGTCTACAACCGTGCATCGAGCCAAAAACGAGCCGGACTATCGACTTACAAGAAGGTAGTGACTCCAAATCGCGATGATAAACAAAATACGACGGCCATGCGCGATCCCGGAGGCTGTACACGACGATGCTGACGAAGTTTCACTGTGTGGTAATGGACGACGAAACCTACGTCAAAGCCGACTACAAGCTGCTTCCGGGACAGGAGTTTTATACGGCAAAAGGAAGGGGAAAGGTAGCAGATATTTTCAGCCATCACGAAACTGTCAAAGTTCGCAAAGAAATATCTGGTTTGGCAAGCCACCTGTACCTGTGGCTTGAAAAGCAGCATTTTCATAGCTTCCGGGACTGTCAACCAAGAAATTTACGTGAAAGAGTGTTTGAATAAACGTCTGCTGCCTTTCCTGAAGAAACACGGTTGTTCCGTACTGTTTTGGCCGGATTTGGCATCTTGCCATTACGATAAAAAGGCCATGGAGTGGTACGCCGCCAACAACGTGCAGGTGGTTCCCAACGACAAGAACCCTCCCAACACGCCAGAGCTCCGCCCAATTGAGAAATACTGGGCTATTGTCAAGCGGAACCTAAAGAAGACCAAAAAAACTGCTAAGGACGAGCAGCAGTTCAAGGTAAACTGGCTTTCTGCGGCGAAGAAGGTGGACAAGGTGGCTGTACAAAATCTGATGGCAGGGGTCAAGCGTAAGGCCCGACAATTCGGATTTGGAAAAGCGGAAGCCTAACTGAATATTTTTCCTGAATTTTATACTAATTGAACTTGAAAAAGAAATTTAATTTGATTTTTTAAATAAACGATTTCACCGATTTACACGCGTTTTCCCTTGACCAAATTTTGACCGTATCACCCTTTAAGTCATAATCAAGTTATTACAACTAATTATGATCGCTACTTGGGAGCTGTTGCGCGTATTCCTGGGCAACTCCGGTTTCCCGTAGTAGCTCAATGTTAGGTTGTGGCATCCGAATTCAAAGCGTGTTGGTCAGGTAATCTCCAAATGGTTTTGTTGACGTATTAACGGGAAAGAAGGTACATCGGACTACTAAACCACGGGAGGCCGCAAAGTTCACGCATCGTTGGCCGTTATCGTCCGATACGGTATGCAGGTTGTTAGGCCCTATTACCGGTCTGTACATTGCCTCCCGTCCTACCTGAGCGTTCATGTCACCAATGACGTATTTTACGTCCCGCTGCGAGCAGCCATCATACGCTTGCTCTAGCTGCGCGTAGAACGCTGCTTTTTCGTCATCGGGTCTCCCTTCGTGTGCGCAGTGTACGTTCATGATGCTGCAGTTGAAGAATCGCTCCTTGATCTTCAGCATGCACATTCTCGCATTGATTGGTAACACAGCTCTGGTAAAAAGTAGCCGCTTGATGTCCGCTTTTCCATACCTTCTGTCCTGTCGAGAAAACCTCCTGCAGTACTATGACTTCAAAGTTACGTGGTTGAAGTTCGTCGTAGATTATCCTATCACAGCCAGGGAAGTAGAGCGATTTGTAGTTCCAGGTTCCGAGTCTCCAATCGTAGTCCTTTTTTTGTTGCTTAGGTCTTTGCGGATTTTTCAGGTTCGTATTAATGTAACATCGTCTGTTTCATTTGTAGCATTGCATTTTTAAGGGCGGCTTGTTGAGCCTTCCCCAACCTCCTGTCTCGCTGTAGGCCCATCGTGTACAGCACTGTTTAGAGTCCCTTGATGGCACGAGGACGATGATCAGCCGCTTCTAACATAGAGAACAGACGCTGTTTTGAGCCACCCCTGATATGGAGAACAAACGTTCAGATAGACTGCATCCTTTGAAGCGGGCAGCCTTCCTTCCCTGTCAGCATATGATCAAGGTCCCATCGGGGTTGATTATCGGATGGTTAGTCAACAAATCGTAGTTACGATAATTTCGGCCAATGTTCGGATAAAAATTTGTGATGGGTTCATTTTTCGTTGAAGTGAATTGGCAAATGGCACGTGGAATTGATATCAAACCACTGAAAGTATCAACCCGAATTTGTCCATTTCCATTGTCTTGACCGTACTGTTTAAATTTACAAATCAGAAAGAACTAACAATGGGTGCAGTTGTCAGAAGAAATAAGCATCTTCAGCGTCATCTGTTTAGTTTTTGGAGTATCAGTCAGAAGTATGAAACTAAATGTGCGGCTGCAGGGCCACATATTGAAAACATTTTTGTTTGAGTTTTTTATTCGTGATTTGTCATGATTTTTAATGTTTAAATTACGTTTGGAACAATATTTAGTTGGAAAAAATTTAGTTGGGAAAAATGATAAAAAAATAAAAACAATAATAATAATATTCTGGTGGTGTTTTTGGTGATGTTGATTGTTTAACAGCAATCCCCTTTTATTTTTGCTGGCCTTATAGCTATTGCTTCTGAGTTTGGAAAACAGAGAAGATTTTATTGAAAACTTTGAGCTGCTTCTCGAGTTGAATCCTCAAACTCGCTTCATGACTTTGTACCATTTGTACATAAAACAGGATGTCAGCCCTTCGCCGAACATTTCCAATCGTCTTTGTTTCTCCGAATTTGACAATTCGGTTTATTTTGATTTATCCATGAAGCAGAAGTCCTATGATTGCTCCGGTGATAGTTGATACAAAGTTTGGCCAAGTTGATTCCACTAAATTGTTCTTCCTTGACGGATCATTGATAGAGGAGTCAGCAGGCTTTGGAATATTTAATGAAACTTATAGCGTCAATCGTAAACATCAAGGTCCTTGTTCCGTATATGTCGCTGAATTAGCGGCAATACACTTTACGCTAGAAAATGTTGCCTCATTAACACCGGATTAGTTCTTCATTTTCACGGTTAGTCTCAGTTCTATAGAGGCTATTCGTTCCATGAGGCCGGTAAAACACTCCTCGTATTTTCTCCTGAAAATACAGGAGCTTCTAAGTGCTACATCTTCGCGTTATTTTATCATCACCTCTGTATGGGTCATTGTTCGATTCCAGGCAATGAGAAAGCGGACTCGCTTGCAAAGGTATAGCGCCCACCCAGGCGATATTTATGATCGAAAAATCGCATTTAACAATTTTTTTCCTATTTTTAGTCAACAGTCACTCGTCAGCTGGCAGTATAAATGGAGTAAAGGAGATTTGGGGCGATGGCAACATTCTATCATTCCAAAGGTGTCGAAGAAATGTCTCGCCTCAGTTAATTCGATTGAGCCTGTACAAATAAATGATTAATAAAAAAAAGTATCAATATTGTCAAAAAAATGGATGTCATCTAGCCTAATTATTTCCAAGATCTTCGTTCTGGCTGCATTTGTATCAGGTTACAGGGTGCGGCAGAAAATAATGCGAAAATGTTTAAACTTGAGTATTGGGTTAATTCGTGTAGCTATTGACTAATTTCCATCGAAAGTGTATTTGTTTATGTTTAATTTCAAGTGCTGCATCCAAACATTCTATTTGTTTTATTGCAAATTCGTCAAAATGTTCGCAAAAGAAGTGCTCGCCTAGAAGAAGCCGAAAGAGATTACCGTGGTGGTAGGGTACCATTTGGCACCAGTTTACCGCATAAAAACGTCCCTACAGCATGGTCCTAAGCAGCGGAAGCCGGAAAGCGGATGTCCGCGCTTTGCACGCACGCCAAACGTGATCAAATCGGTCCGTGCAAAAATTGCTCGCAACCCGGTGCGTTCCATAAGAAATCCTTGCAAAGGAAGCCAATATTTCGAAGAAATCCATGCGGAGAATCATCAAAGAAGACCTGCAAGCATCAAGAGAAACACTGGGATGCAATTATTTCAAAATAAATCACGCATAAATAGTGGCAAAGAATCTCCTTCGAATTTCCTGAATAACATATATCATGGCTGATTTCCCATTTAGTCAACTCCGTAGATCTATCCTCCGTGTCCGTTAAATAATTCGGTCAACGATGCCTGAAAATAATGTGCACTGAATTACATTTGCAATTTGTGGGCTCATATCTCCGCACCATTTAAGAAACACAAAATCATACCATGGTTTATGAATGATTAATGTTTGAAAATCCTTTCAAATCAACACTGTTTCATTTGAGCTGTAAAACTATCACAACAGCAGTACGCGTGAAAAGTGAAAGGCCTTAACGCAGTTTTCACCTTACTTTTTTGACGACTGTAACAATGCACAACTGTCCGTTCACCGATTTCAAAACCTGCTGCTGATCCAATGATCCTCGATTTTCCGCTAAATAATCGACCACAAAGTAGCAATAAAAACTGTAAAACGTTTTCCATTTCTGACGGGACCCGCTCCGCTCGCACCTAGCAAACCATCCAAATCCGCGGTGCCGGAGCTCACTATCTACCTCATAAAATCAGTCACAAGTTACTCAAGTAACACTAACCTTAATCATTGTTGCCATTTTTTTTATAGTTTATTCTCTTGAACTTTTTATATTTGTTTTGTTTAGTGTAGCGTACAGCATTTTACGATCCCTTTCGTCTCTGTGATTTGCTGTCGTGAGCTGGAACTCATGGCTAAACAAACGGAACGTCGTCAGCAGCGCGGTGCGCTGAAAGATAGCGGATCGGATGCTTGTTGTTGGTCAAACCATACCCAGCCAACCTGTCACAAACTATCTTCGGCGCCCATCAGGTATGAAAGTTTGCCAAGTAAAAAGATAACAAAGGTATATGAGAGTAAAATGAAAGCACACCTTCTTGGTGTTCTTTCAGGCTCGAAGTTGAAAACCTCGCAGAGGAAAAAAAAACTTTTCAACACGCTCGAATTGAATTATCATTTTATTTTCCAACGGGCGAGTGTTCCGAAATTTATGATGATTGTATGTTGATGGAATTCTCTAATAAATAATGTATAAGATCAAAGAGCTTAAAGTGTACCGAATTTTATACTTTAAGAGTTTAACAGCTCCATCGTCGGACGGTTGCTCGCCCACATAAAACATGCGGATTATGACACTTTAAAAGACAATTTGATCTACGAGTCCCAAGCAAGGGAGGGATGGTGGTTAACTAGGGCAATCGTTTTACTCGCTGATTACTCATTATGAGAGGATAGGGCGAAACTCTAACTGCATCCATTTCCTCTTTAGGGCTTAGGTGTTGTAAACAAAACAACAGAATGCAACGTGACAACGATTTGTGACGATAGATTCTCTTTTAATTGTCTAGTTCATGGTTTGGGGAGTTCCGCTGTAGTTCTAACATTCCTAGAGTCCAGGGTGGTAAATCGACGACTTTTAATATCGGCTTATTCTGGCAATTATAGAGGGTTTATCATTTTTACATCGTTATGGGTGTCATATGTCGAAACTTATTTTACGACATCGTCGGTTTGATTAGATGGTGAATATCTTATAGGAACAATAAGAACAAATCTAATTAATGATAAGAACGTAAAAGCCAATTGTTAACAATGACTTGAAATTTCGATTTTTCTCGAATCCCAAAACTCCTACGATATCGTAGTTTCGCCATTAATTCGTGATAGTATTTAAGGAATCAAGAGAATTCGACAGAACTTGCAACTTTAATTTTTACTATTGCAGTTTGTTCTAGATTTCTTTGTTTTCAGGTACGTTTAGCTGTAGAAAAGGTAAACTTAGCTGCCGAAATAATTTGACAGTACTTTGTAGTTTTATTAGGAATCACTTGAACAACATTTATTAAAATATATTTACCCATATACTATCCAGAAGCATGAATTTGAAGTCAAAATAAGGAAACAAAATGTATAATAATTTGAATGTCTGGAACAATCCGATTAGTTAAAGTGCCGAAAACAGTCTAACTCTTTAAGCTATGTGTGGAAAGATATCAAAGGACCTTTAAAAATTGAGGTTCGTCGAACCCAATCCGGGTATATTTTTTCCAGATGTGGCTTGAATGTACATTACCGAATTTGAATATGTGTGGAACAGTTATGCAAGGGAACTATTCCTAAAAATCAAACAAACTGCCTAAAAATCAAACTAACACAGATTTTGGCTGATGAGGTCTAGTACGTACGAACAAGATCGTTATGTGCGGTGCTCCAAGCGAGATTCGAAATTTTCTCTTGTCATTTTGCTCCGTTAAATTATTGTTTGACTAGGGTAAGGGGATGTTATATTGGTCTTGCTCCTTCATTCGGCCTATGTACCAAATATATCATTAATTCCGCGTTAATCAAAATTATGTTTCGATCAAGTTTACCGATTTAATTTGAAGCAATTCAGACATTATTAATCAATTTACTGTTGTTCACTTCGGAGTAATATTCGATTTTCATAACTTTTTGAACATCATGATTTCACTGGTTAAGCTGAACAGATTATCTTCATAGTGTTTGAATGATCTAAATTTGGCTAAATTGAACCGATAAACCGAATAATGCAGCCCAGATGTATAGAAAATAATCACACGTTATGAACTAACTATTATCATAGATAAATTAACAATGGTTCAACTAGAAAACCATGGACCCAATGATAGGTACATATTGTTTACTTTGTTTTCAACTCTGGCCTGTTGTCTGGATAACTTAGTTAAGATGTTGTTATTGGTAAAATTTTCAATGGAAATTTACATATTACTTTCGGTTGTATATATTCAATATGGCTCCTTTCAACACAAACTAAAGAAAGAAAAGCTAGTGTAGAGTGAATTACTATGTTTTAACTATAGAAAATGTATGAAAATCTCTTCAGTGATTCAAAGCAATTTAACTTTAGTATGTTTTGAGAAATTTAATTTTGAGTTAAGCGAACACAGCTAGCGATACCTTAAACGATAAAATGAGGGAAAAATCATACAAACACTGCATTTAACAACAAATCTGTTAAATGGGACGAATTTGCATCCATGAACAGACCCAATTTGGTGATTATAGACCGACATTGCACCCATATCCCTCGAAAGTTTTTGACTTTATAAAATGAGTTGTATAATTTTTCATGATACATACTACTACTCAAGTAGCAGACCACAGTCATAATTAGTTGTAGTAACTTGATTATGACTTAGCAAGTCATATTTATGTTATCTCAACGGAAAGACAACAATTGTGCTACTAGGGTAAGTGTCTTATTAAACGTGTAAGCGTGTACGTGTGTAAGCAAGTGTATTTTTGTGATGGTTCTGCCACTTATCCCTACAATGGTTTGAGCTAAACGATTTTCCCATTAGATAGTTTATTTAAAAGCAATTCAACCAGTTATGCAATAAAACGGACTGATTTCATCTACAGATGTACACTTCTTCAAAAACTGTTCATTTGCTTTACAGTGACATAATTGTGAAAAGCTATTGATGTCAACCACAAATGTTCGCAAGTATTTCCAGCGATCAGGAAATCCTATTACAATTAAAATCATAGAATCCCCTATAAGGACATTATCAAAAGACAAGCCAATATCCGAACCTGCCCGCTACAGAGTCAATGAGGTTCCACGCTTATGGGCCGCCAGCTTAAAGACTGTATTCGATGAAATTTGGAGACACAAAATAGGTCTCCAAAAATTTTCCTTGAGCCCGATTCTTTTCAAACTTTCTGGAAATAAAGTACTACTAAATAGTTATGTTTTGACATCATTGGTTTATTGAACCTCTTCTCCCAACCCAAATGCCCTCACCTTTGCCTTGACCCCTTTCATCAAATTTTGGGCAATGATAGGACCGACTTGCTTACTTACTTTTAACCACACTTTCTTTAGTTCAAGTTCATTTTCTATCAGTTTTGGAGTTTTAACGAGCTTTGCCTTCATGATTGCCCAAAATTTTTCAATAGGGCGAAGTTCCGGAGTGTTTGGAGGGTTGACGTCTTTTGAGCATGAGCATGAGCATATTGATCACCCGTGGTTTGCTACTTCGTTATTGTGTTTGGAGGGTTGACGTCTTTTGGTACAAAAACTACATTATTATCTTTGTACCAGTCTAAGACGGGCCGGGCATAGTGGCAAGATGCCAAATCCGGCCAAAACAGTGTCGGGCCATAGTGAGATCTCAAGAAGGGCAGAAGTCGTTTTTGGAGGCATTCGTCCTTGTAGATTTGTCCGTTGACGGTCCCAGAGGTGATGAACGGTTGATCCATTTTGCCACATCCGCAGATCGCTTGCCAGACAAGGAATTTTTTGGAGAATTTCGACAGTTTCTTCTTCCGTACACTCTCCGGAATGGCCAACTTAGAGGTGGCGACGTAGTGTAATGTAGGTCTCATCGTCCATCACAATGCAGAATGGTTTTGTGAGCCACTCCCTGTACAGTTTTCTTGCACGAGTTTTGGCCACCGAGTTCTGTTTATCGCTCCGGTTCGGTGCCTTCTGGACTTGTACACATGTGATCCAGAACGTTTCATTGTTTTCTGCACAAAACAAACTGAAACTTTCGCTTTTTTCGCAACATCCCTGATCGAAATGTTGGGATAACGCTTAAATTGGTTCAATACCATCCTGGCCTTCTCCGGATTTGATGTGCCACTATTTTTGCCACTACCATTTTTCCGCTTGGTTGTCTTACGGTCCTTGAACGTTTTGATCACATGAGATACGGTTGAATGTGCGATTCCGAGCTTTTCCGATCCATCGATGAGAAGCGTTTGGGTTTTCGAAGTGAGTGCCCAAAATTTGTTGGCGCACTATTTCTTCATTCGAAGCCATCACTGAAATCACTCGACCGATTTTCACGAAACTCATTACACAATTGACACAACACAATGAAATACATTCAGTTAAAATTTCAATAATTTTTACCCACACGCTAAATTCTTACGCACAATTGAATTGCGTGTGTCCAAATTTCATCGAATACAGTCTTTAGTCTTGGGCTGACCAAGGGAAATCGAGAAAATTTCCAAACCGAAAAAAATCCTGGACCGGTTCTTGTCAAACTTTTACTTTCAATCACAACAGAATTGGCAAGGAATTCCCCGACAATCAGCCAGACAACCCACTACTATTTCATGGTATCTTCTCTCGCATAAAAGGCCAATTTTTTTTCCATAAATTCAGAAAGATATCCTTTATACCTCTATACCGCGCGCGAGGCTCAAACTGTTGTATACTACTTTCTTAATTTTTTTTTTAACTTCAACAACATGAAACAAATTTCCATCATCATCACCGTGACGAACAAAATAGTTTGTAGTGTTGATAAAAGTGAGGAAAAAAAGTATGAAAAAAGAAAATAGCGAACTCATTGTAATCCGTTTGTTAAGAACTTCGTCAAAATACAATCTCCATTTTTTTTAAACAATAAAAGCAACATAGCCGTACAAGAAATAGTCCATACAAAATAATTCGTGTTATAACAGTAAATCATCGTCAGTTATAATCTTCATAAATGATTAAAACAATTGCTTACTGTTGAGCATACAGTTTTAACATGTGAAATACATAATCTTTTAAATTCTGAAAGAGTAGGCGCACGTTTAATGTGTCTTGGCATCGAATTTAAAACAGCGTTGAATTTTAGCTTGTCATCTATAATCACGCCGCGATTTTTAATCTCCCGAACTCGATCAATTGCCTCATCATCAATCGTAACCGAGACATCCTCATTTACTCGATTCTGCGAAATTACCCCAAATTTAGTTTTGCTTATATTCAATTTCAATTGCTTACTAGTGTATAACTAGCTAAATATCGATTATAGTTAAAATATTTTATGAGTTCTAATAAATTGATTAATCAATCGTCGTATATTAGGCTGAGTCAAGGGACACATACCCTAATTGTTTTTTTTTTACTTTTTCGGTCGTTTCGTGCTCTCCGAAGCTGCTATTGGAAGATATCGAAAGACCCAATATTGGCTAAGGTTGTGGAACTTTACTCCATCGAACAAAACAAATGCTACCTCTGTCCCTCGTTGTTGCGTCATTGTTGTCACCAGTCAGTCGCACCTAAAGCCCTATAGGGAAAGTCTTTAAGTCATACCAGATATTTAGATATTAAGAGGATGATATCCTCCATTGTATACTATAGAGTGTTGCCACAGGAGCATCGAGTGAACTGGCAACCCGGTCGATAGAACATCACGCGGTGAGCGGCCAGTCTATGTGCAACGATCTCTATCTGAGAGACGTCAGTCAACAAGAACAGCGACGTCAAAAATGAAAAGGACAGTTCACAACAAAGAAAGTACATGCGGGTGAAACTTTATTAGTGGTAAAAGTTAAATTTAAAGTTATTATTCTACTTACATCTATAGTCTTACATACTAGTTAAAATCTAAATATTGGCTACGACTAGTAAAAGTAAATTATTGATTAAATAATGAAATGTGAATCAAACTAAATTAAAAATAACATCCTAGGACGAAACTTAACCTAAGCTGTTGGATGCCTGGATTGAAAGGCTAAAACGCACAATAGGGCCACTGATTTGTGAGTTTCCTAAAATAACCTTAAAACTAAGTCTTATAATCTAAAACTCTTACTTACAGATTTGAAGCATACACAATTTTCAATAAATTCGCTGTTCATTTATCAGTGCTGCGCCTTTCATTGTTTGGTGATCCAACATTCTTCAAATAAATCATCGCGCAAATGTCGATTCCATTACGAGATCCAGAGATACAGCATGGTAATTGTGCTGCTTGTAATAATCCGGATGCCGATGTTAACTACGTGCAGTGCGATGGATGTGATTTGTGGTGGCACTTTTCGTGTGCAAATGTGACGGAATCCGTCAGCGACCGAATGTGGATATGCTCTAAATGTATCGAAACACCGCAGCTGAATCCACCCGCCCCAGGAAGTATCTCGTCGAATTGTACGAACTCTAGTATGCAGCGTAATCTCGCTCTACTGAAACAACGTCAGGAGCTCGAGCGGCAACGGATGGAACATGAACTTCAAACGAAATTTTTGGATGAGCAGTTGAGACTGATGGACAATGCGATTATACCCGGAGCCGGGCAAGCAATCGCGAACGTGGAGTAGCCGATTGGATCGATAATAATCCGGATCAAGAAGATGGCGCAGTGGGTGGTCAACCAATTCCACCAGCAGCTGCTCAGTCCGTGGACGTAAATAGTCGCGACGTAGTAGAAGCGGTGCGCGATGTGGAAGAGCAGCTAGAACGATGCCAGCTACAGTCTGTTCCGACCAGCCAGCAACTGGAAGAGCTACGACGTCAGTTGCAGCAGTGTAAAAGGCAGCTCGGTTTGGATCCAAGCTATTGGAATATCAGTCCGACGGCCGTGCAACATCGGTACACCTTTCCGAGTTCATCCGGCGATAAACGTCTAGATAGTCCGCAGCCAAGAAATTTGGGTGCCTGCAAGAAATCGCATGCCATTGAGATTAGCGGTACAGGTAAGAGTAATGTTAAAGAGGGTGGTTTTCCAAATAAAATGTACGGTGGTAATGTCCCTCATAAGTCCTCCGTGATCCCCCACGATACGGTTCCCTTTGCTGCCAGGGATCAGCAGTCTGATTTTCGCGATATCGCACAAGCTCCTCTCGATAGTCGCCCGCAGCAAAGAGTCCCCTTCGCCAACAACGAGCAGCAGCGAGAACCCTTCGCGCACTCCACGATTAGAAATGTACAGCCTACGCCGTGGGAAGAGTGGTATCGTCAGCAGCAGCAGCAGCAGCAACGTCAGCAGGAACAACATCAGCAACAACAAGAACAGCAACAGCTAGGATGGAATCCTCATCATAACGGTCCATCGCAGCGACAGCTAGCATCACGTCAATCATTGGCTCGTGATCTCCCATCGTTTTCGGGTGATCCCGCAGATTGGCCCATTTTCATCTCGAACTACGAGTACACGACAGCGTCGTGTGGATACACGGATGGAGAGAACATGCTACGACTTCAACGATGCCTCAAAGGACAGGCCCTGGAGACGGTGCGCAGTCGATTAGTATTGCCTGCTGCGGTACCGCAAGTCATCGAGGCACTTCGTAGGCGGTATGGACGTCCGGAGCTGTTAATTAACGCGTTGCTGGAAAAGGTGCGGAAGATTCCTGCCGTAAAGCCGGATAGGTTAGAAGGACTGATCGAATATGGCATGGCAGTGCAAGCTCTCTGTGATCACATAGAAGCTGCTAACGAACATGCGCACTTGTCAAATCCAATGCTTCTTCAGGAACTTGTCGGGAAGTTACCGTCTGACCAAAAGCTAATGTGGGCCGGGTACAAGAGGGGTCTCCGCGTAGTGAATCTGAAGACCTTTAGTAGCTACATGGAAAACATCGTCAGTGACGCATCCAGTGTAGTGCTTTTCGAACCGGAGTCTGGTAAGGGCAGGGACAAACCCAAGCCGAGAGCGTATATTAATTCACACACCGAGAATACCGTCACTTCTGACCGGTCAAGCAAGCCAATCGAATGCATCTTTTGTAGTAAGATGGGTCATCGGTTGCGAGAGTGTTCGGGGTTCAAGAATTTGAATATAGACGATCGTTGGCGAAAAGTTAGAGCTTTGTCACTATGTCAGATTTGCCTATTCAGTCACGGTAGGCGATCGTGTCGCAGCAACAACCGTTGCAATATCGATGGGTGTCAGTATCGTCATCATCCGCTGTTGCATTCAACCAGGCGGACTACAGAAGCTGCTATGCCAACTCAACACGCGGAGAGCCACACTCATCAGTACCTCGGATCGAGTTTCTTGTTTCGGATCGTGCCTGTTACGCTCTATGGGCAATCTGGTGAGGTGGACACGTATGCTTTCTTGGACGAGGGTTCATCGCTGACTCTATTGGAGAGCGGTATTGCAGATCAACTTGGACTAACCGGAACTACACAACCACTGTGCCTACGGTGGACCGGGAATACGTCAAGAGTCGAGGAGAAGTCAAAGGTCGTTACCATCACCATCGGTGGAACTGGTTCGCAGAAGCGGTTTAGGATGTCGAACGTTCGTACCGTGTCGAACTTGAACCTGCCTAGCCAGACCTTCCGGATGGACGAAGCCGTGAAGCACTTCGACTACCTCCAGCACCTACTGATACAGAGCTACAAAAACGCCGTGCCGAAGCTGCTTATAGGACTTGATAACCTATCATTAGCCGTTCCGTTGAAGTCGAGGGAAGGTAACGGCAACGGACCAGTTGCAGTGAAGACTAGGCTCGGCTGGTGCGTCTATGGGAAGCAACGGCCTGGAGCGAAATGTGAATATAGTTATCATATCTGCGAATGTACGACGAATAAGGAGCTGCATGAGGCCGTCAAGCGGTTCTACGATGTCGAAGAAGTCGGAGCAGGGAAGGGCACCCTGCTATCTAAGGAGGAACAGCGAGCGCTGGATCTGTTAGAACAGACGACGGTTCGTGTCGGAAACAAATATGAAACTGCATTGCTGTGGAAAGAGGACGAGGTAGAGTTGCCGGATAGCTACACTATGGCGCTTCGCAGGCTGGAATGCCTCGAAAAGAAAATGCTACGGGACCCTACGTTGAAGCAGAACGTCTTCAGACAGATGCACGAGTTCGTAGACAAGGGCTACATCCATAAGGCCACAAAGGACGAATTAGAAACCGCGAATCCTCGCAGAATCTGGTACCTCCCTGTAGGGGTGGTGATTAATCCGAAAAAGCCAGGCAAGACACGGATTGTTTGGGATGCTGCTGCCAAGGTCGATGGCGTTTCACTGAACAGTATGCTGCTGAAAGGCCCAGACCAGTTGGTGTCGTTGTTAGGAGTACTGTTTCGCTTTCGGCAGTTTGCGATTGCGGTGTGCTCCGATGTAAAGGAAATGTTCCTGCAAATCCTGATGCGCCCAGCCGACAAGCACTCACAACGAATTCTGTGGCGTGTTGATCCGGCTCTTGACCCGGATATCTTCTTGGTTGATGTCACGACGTTCGGATCGACATGCTCACCAGCTTCAGCACAATTCGTAAAGAATAAGAACGCCCAGGAACACAGCGATAAATTCCCCAGAGCGGCAGCAGGTATACTACAGAGTACGTACGTAGACGACTACCTCGACAGCTTCGGGACGGAAGAGGAAGCTTGCCGTATTTCTGAAGAAGTCCGACAGATTTTCCGAAATGGTGGGTTCGAATTACGAAACTGGATTTCCAACAATGAGAGTGTACTGCAGTACCTAGGAGAAATGCAAGTTGCTGCCAGTAAATGCTTGATAACAACGAGCACCAATACGGAACGAGTGCTTGGGATGTTGTGGGACCCACTAACGGACGAACTATCGTTCAGCACTCGAATGAGCGATGAAGTTCAATCTCTTTTGGAAAGTAGCAGAATTCCGACGAAGAGGCAAGTGTTACGCTGTGTCATGACCCTGTTCGACCCACTGGGGTTATTGGCTACCTTCTTGATTCACGGAAAGATTCTGGTTCAGGACTTGTGGCGCGCTGGAACCGGATGGGATGAAGAAGTCAGTGACAAGCAATATGCGGACTGGTGTAGGTGGATCCGGATGATTTCGTACATAACGAATATTCGAATTCCTCGTTGCTATTTCCCGGAAGCGGCAGAACGTACGTACGAAGATACCGAACTTCACGTCTTCGTTGATGCCAGTTTGCTTGCGTATTCCTGTGCTCTGTATCTGCGTTCAAGTGGTTCTGGAGACACGCCTCAGTGTACACTGATCGCTGCGAAGGCAAAGGTAGCCCCTTTAAAACCGATGACTATTCCGAAGCTGGAACTACAAGGTTGCCTCCTTGGAACAAGAATGGCTAAGTTCGTGCAAGCTAATCACTCAATTCCTGTCAGAAGACGAATCCTATGGACCGATAGCTCTGTCGCTTTCGTGGATCCGTGCAGACCCGAGAAACTACCGACCATTTGTGGCCAACCGAGTCGGAGAAATCCTCGAAACAACTACCGCTGACGAGTGGAGATGGGTGCCGTCGGAGGCTAATCCGGCGGATGAAGCAACAAAGTGGGGTAGTGGTCCCTTCTTCAGCAAGGATAGCAAATGGTTTAACGGACCAGAGTTCTTGCGCTTCCCGGAGGAGGAATGGACAAGCTCTATGAATCCAGTAACGGACACGTCTGAAGAAGCTCGATCATCAGTGCTTTTTCACGCTACATGGGAACCATTGATCGAATACGACCGGTTCTCCAGATGGGAAAAACTGCAGCGTAGCATGGCTTATGCGCTACGTTTTATCTTCAACGCGAGAAAGAAGGAAGGGCGACGCGACGGCCGATTAACTCAACAGGAGCTGTATACTGCCGAAATAGAAGTCCTGAAACAAGTTCAAATGGAAGTTTTTGCGGATGAGGTGACAACATTGAAGAACAACCATGCGCTACCGAAAGACAAGCGGCAAGCAGTTGAAAAATCGAGTGCCATATACCAACTAATGCCGACGATGGATGATCAGGGATTGATGCGACAGAACAGCCGGATTGCAGCAGCGAAACATCTCCATCGCACCGTACGTTTTCCAATCATCCTGCCAAGGAAGCACCGGTGTGTCGATCTTCTTGTCGCCAGATATCATCGCCTGTACCGCCATACAAACTCCGAAACCGTGGTAAACGAAGTCCGTCAACTGTTCGCCATACCAAAACTCCGCTTAGTGGTGAAAGGGATTGGACGAGAATGTCAATACTGCAAGATTCGGAAGGCACTTCCGACTGTTCCACCGATGGCACCATTACCAGCAGCACGGCTAGCCATGTACGTCCGTCCATTTAGTTATGTTGGAGTGACTACTTTGGTCCAATACTGGTCAAGCAGGGCCGCGCGCTTGTAAAAGATGGATTGCGCTTTTCACCTGCCTGACAGTGCGCGCTGTTCATCTTGAAGTGGCGTATAGTCTATCAGCAGCGTCGTGTATTTCGTGCATCAGAAGATTCGTCTGTCGTCGTGGATCGCCTGTGGAGTTTTTCAGCGACAACGCAACAAATTTTCATGGAGCCGAACGAGAACTTCGTGAACAGATCAACGAAGGAGTATCCGCGACGTTCACTAGTGCCAACACGAAGTGGACTTTCATTCCACCAAGCGCTCCGCACATGGATGGTGCATGAGAGCGGTTGGTCCGTTCAGTAAAGGCTGCGATGGGGGACGCACATACCGAAGACTCAACGATGAAGAGCTGCAAACCGTTATTGTGAGGCAGAGGGCATCGTAAATACTGACCACCACGTACTTACCACTTGATCTGCGGAATCGACGCGCTAGACCACTTTCTGTTGGGGAGTTCTAATGGAATCAGGCAGCCCAGCGTGAGTATCGAGTCTCAACAAGGGACCTCCAGGGAGTCTTGGGAACATATTCAGCGGCAACTCAACCGATTCTGGCAACGATGGCTGAAGGAGTACCTTCCGGTGATACGAAAACAGTCCAAATGGTTCGAGGAGTCCCGACCAGTGAAAAACGGCGATTTGGTGTTGATAGTGGACGAGGGCAAACGTAACGGTTGGATACGTGAGACCGTGATTGAGACGATCAGAGCACCAGATGGTCACGTGCGTCAAGCTATGATTCAGACTACGGGAGGAGTTCTTCGCCGACCTGTATCGAAATTGGCGGTACTCGATGTCAGCAGTTATCGTGCGGTCATTGATGCCTGTGGACCGCACCCGGGGGAGGATGTTGCCACAGGAGCATCGAGTGAACTGGCAACCCGGTCGACAGAACATCACGCGCATGAGCAGGCCAGTCTATGTGCAACGATCTCTATCTGAGAGACGTCAGTCAACAAGAACAGCGACGTCAAAAATGAAAAGGACAGTTCACAACAAAGAAAGTACATGCGGGTGAAACTTTATTAGTGGTAAAATTTAAATTTAAAGTTATTATTCTACTTACATCTATAGTCTTACATACTAGTTAAAATCTAAATATTGGCTACGACTAGTAAAGGTAAATTATTGATTAAATAATGAAATGTGAATCAAACTAAATTAAAAATAACATCCTAGGACGAAACTTAACCTAAGCTGTTGGATGCCTGGATTGAAAGGCTAAAACGCACAATAGGGCCACTGATTTGTGAGTTTCCTAAAATAACCTTAAAACTAAGTCTTATAATCTAAAACTCTTACTTACAGATTTGAAGCATACACAATTTTCAATAAATTCGCTGTTCATTTATCAGTGCTGCGCCTTTCATTGTTTGGTGATCCAACAATAGAGAAAATAGTTTACTTTCCCGTCAAATCTCAAATTTGACTCCCGAATATTCGTGCCAACCAATCCCAACGTAGGATGTTTGGTGAAAATATGTCGTTCTCGGAGCTCACGTATACGTATACTATAGACTGTTTCGATAATTATAAATAAACTAATAGTTAATTTTCAATTCAAAATGCGCGCAGTATTCAACCAAATTTTGGCTGCGTCCTGTTGTTCACATGCAAATTAAACTGATGTTGTCATTTTTTTCGCTTTTCCACACGGTAGTTTGAAAATGCGTGGTCTTTCGCCCGAGCAAATAGTACGGATTGTGCTCTAATGGCTGGCCCACAATTGATAAGTTGCGGATGCGTTTGCGTCAATTTGACAGTTTTCCCATAGGTTTTCTGTCAAATTTACGTCAACGTATCAATTGTGGGTGACCCTAAACAGTGGGCCGTCAGCGGTTTTCGATCAGAAAACTGGCTAAGGAAGAAGAAGTGAGTGTCTGAGTAGTGCTATTTTGTAGATTCCCCGAGTCAGGGTAGAAAACCCGGTCACGCTGACACTACAATCGACAGAAAGGTAAGGGGTAATTTTAAGCGTCATCCTTCAGCATCAGTCCAATATGTGGCGAAAAAACTAAGCAAAAACTTCGGCGACTGATGTTATGCGTGCCAAAGAGATAAAGGGCCTGCAGACTCGTCAGAAGCAGAAGCAGCCAAAACGAAGCACCAAACAGGCAGAATCTGTAAAACCGAGGGCTCGAAAGCTGTACGATAACTGCTGACCAAAAAATGTAGAAATTCTGTCGATGAGATGCCAGGAGAACGTCCAGGAAGAATTCCTAGAGTCATACCTACAAACTCCTGAAGAATACCTTTAGAAACGCCAGAAGGAATATCTCAAGAAATGTCTTAGAAACATTCATAGAATCTTTGGGAAATTTTATAACACAAATTTAAAAGATTATTTCAAATAAATTATGAAAAAATCATTTTGAGCCAGCTGTCACTGTAGTGTTAACAGAGCCTGGATAGTCAAGAACAAAATGGATATAGTCTTTGGCTCAGTAGCACTGTGCATGTGGCAACCCTGGATACTAGATTTGGCAACCGATGCGTACAGCCAGATGCTAAGAAGAGTATTTTTCATCTTTGGAGAAAAAGTCCGTGAAATATAAATGCAAACTTTTTGGGATAGGTAAACTGATTACACGGAAATGAGGAGGTCTAAAAAATCTTGAGCCAACACCTACATACTGGTGGTACATTATCAACGCAATCTAGGAGGTTGTTGGACGCTAGTTGGTCGTTGGAATTTAGTGAAAGTAATGAATCATTTCGAAGTTATTGATGACTACTTTGTGAAATGAAGAAAATAAAAGCCTGACCACGTTAAATTTCAGACACTTTTCTTACAGTATCTGTAGATTTTGAACTATTGCACAAATGGCTGAAACGTTTTACTTATATGACAGTTGAAACTGTCCACTTTATTTCGTGGTACAACAAATTTATATTCTTGTTATATTCAGTAAAACGGCTTCGATTCAAGTGGAAGTACGCAAACGCATTTTGTACAAACGGCAGGAAAATGAAAATTTATCGGTACACAATTTTGACAAGAAACTAAAACTAACGAAAAGTATCATGTTTTGTGTTAAAAAATCGTTTCATAAACGCTTGACTGTGAATCGGAAGGTTGGAAGTGGAATAAATCGAAGGGTATACTCGTGCTAAGGAGCTTTGCACCAATTTTTGCAAACATTTTCTTGTATCATAACGATGAAAAATACGTACTCGAAGACTTTGAACAGATTCCACGTTTGCTTTTTTACACCGCAATGCAAAGAAAAGCCGTTGGCGAGCATTTGCAGACAAAGCAGGTGTCCACATTCCCGAAGAAGTATTTGATTTGGCAGGTCATATGTAGTTGTGGTCGAAAATCTAAAAGTTTCGTCTCTGTCAGCACTATAAATAAGGATGTGTACGAGAAAGAATATCTGCAAAACCGGTTGCTACCGTTCATCAAAAGACACGACTCTCCAGATTTGGTTTGAACCTCTTGTCACTATGTAAAATCAACCCTGGAATTAAGAGGTCAAATACGTGCCAACAATAGCCAATCCACCAAACTGTCCAGAATTTCGTCAAATAGAGGAATACTGGGCTCTAGACTCTAGTTAAGCGGAAACTCTTCGGAACTAAGAAGAAAACAAATTGTACCGATGATTTCAAGAGAAAATGGAGTATCGTCACGGCGGGCGTATCTGAGGATACCGTACGGAACCTGATGGCGGGTGTACCACAGAAAATTCGAGAATTTTACAGAAAGAAGTATGCTTAACATCTTAATTAACTGTGTTTTGTTTAGATATAACTCTTTTAATTTGAAATTAACAATTGGTTTTGTTGAGTTATGTGTAAATTTATTTTGCTTCTAATGTTTTGATATCCGAAATTTAACACGCTTAAATTTTGGTGAAAATGTTATTGAGTAAGTTTGCCAGTTAAGGCAGTCATGATTTGTAGTCCACTTTCCTTTTGGCCAATGCATGAAAATTCCAAACATCGTACGATTACAATTCAAGTTGAATAATATTTGGATGAGGTATTTCCATAGAACAATGGTCTATTTTCAGAGCGTGCAATGCAATTTTAATCAAAGCTAGATCATTGATAACTTAATGCTTGAGTCCCAACCATTAGATAACGGATATTCTCAGCATCACTTCACCTTCTCAGAATAGACAACTGCGCCGACGATGTATTGGTTGGACAACAACAAGAAAACTTGCCATAAACTCTACTTTTGACTGGACGTGGAAGTGTCTCAGGCATGTATAGGTAAAGATTGTGCTCGAAAAAAATGCAACACTTTCTTTTGTGTATAACTTTTTATTACATTGATAAAAATTGATGAGAAAAAAAGATTAGAGTGTAACGTTTGCATGTGCAAAATTGCTCAAAAATCTGTCAAATGGTTATCGAGATCTCTTCCAAACAAGAAGTTCTTCGATAAAAAATTATGGACGCGGTCGTAGAAAATCCAGGCGAGTTCCATAGATGAATCCAGAATCCGTGTCCCGTGTGATAAAATCGTTCAAACGACCAGAGCTTTTAGCGGAAGAAAAGCCAAAACGGCTGACCCAGTGAACAGCAAGGAAGCTGAGGAATTACTTCAGGCGCAATCCGAACCATTCAATTCAATAAAGCGGGTGGGACTTCATGTCGTCGAAGTAAGGAAGGCGTCTAATCGAACCTATCCACTTCCGCGAGTAGTTGGCCGAAATGCAACGTAATGGGCGACGAGACTTTAAAGTGGACGCCAACCAGATCCTCGGTCTGGAATTATTCGGCGGCAAGTCTCACTTTTATTTTTCGGATTTGCACAGGATTTGCGGCTTCTAAAATAAACCATCTTCACAAAAACATAACTCATATTTGGTTTTTTATTCCCTGGGAGTTTCGAAAATAATTGACTTAAAATAAATTTTTGGCGATTATTTTTGGCTGTTGAATTTTTTTTCCAGTAATAGGCTTGTCGACCTTGAAGAGTTTAACTGGGCTCTGTGCCATGGTGTTGTCATGGCAGTGGGATTCAATGATATTGATTATCCTCTCCTAAGGAAACTGTCACTTATCGGTGGTTGACTCTTCTCCACACTATGATCCACACCTGATTCGAGACATGTTAATTATTTCATTTAAATATTAATAGTTTTTCTGAATTAACTCATAATGACTGTACTCGAAATAAATTAAACACAAAGATAATCTAATAAATTTTTAGCGGGCAGGTAAAAGTAAATGTAATTTTGATTGATACCATCTTAGAATGTAACAATCCATCCATTGGTTATCGGGATGGCATCGGAACAAGAGCAGATCTGCCAAACAAAATATCTAGGATTTTCTTTTCAAAAGGGCGAATCTAACATTGAGAGATTCTCTCCTCTCTCGCTCTCTTTCAATAATTACAGCACCATTATGAAACTTTTGAGGGATTATTCAGTACCGATAGAAACACAACAGTGCTGGCTAGCGTACTGTTCAAATAGCAGATTGAAAAACGTAAAGCTGAATGGAATATGAATGAAAGAGAAAGTGATCAAAAAAAATCTTAGGTATGTGCACTGTCGTAGAAAATCCGAATCCACAAGTGGATCGGAAAATACCAGGGATTCCATCATTCGACGGGGTACCGGGTCCTAGAGTCATTCAAAGAGATCCAGACGATCCAGCGGCAGAAAACCAAAGACAGCTGATTCGGTGAAGGCAAGGAGGCTTTTGATTCTGTTCAAGCACTGACAGAACCTTATGATCCACGATGGCACGAAGAAGTCAGAGGTTTTCATCGGGTTTCTTGAAATTAACTGTGAAACGTGCCGGTCTTCACGTCTACAAGGTCAGGATGGCACCAAACCGGTACGACAAATGTAACCGGTAGCCAAAACTCGCTCTGGAAAACTACACTGAGAGTGGCTGAAGAAACTGTAGTACGTCGTGATGGATTACGAGATTTACATCAAGGTGGTCACAAAGCAATTGCCGGGGCAGGAGTTTTACGTTGCCATATCATGGTTGGCCGTTTCTGAGGAGGTAAGGAAGAAGAAGGTGGATAAAATCGCAGCAAATTTCTTGGTTTGGCAGGCCATTTGTTAGTGTGAAAAGATGAGTCAGCCATACATCACGACGGATACCATGATAGGGCAAACCTACCGAGACGAGTGTCTTCAGAAGCACTCCTGCAGTATCACGAAGTTGAGACGATATTTTGGCCGGATTTGACATCCTGCCCCTACGAGCGGCCAGTTTTAAACTGGTATAGAGATTGGAATGTTATTTTTGTATCAAAAGACTTCAACCCACAGAACTTGCCGGAACTTTGTTCGTTTAAGAAGTTTTGAGCTGCTTGAAAACGAGCTGGCTTGTAGAAACAGTGGGTAAAAGCGCAGACAATTTAAATTTCAAATCTAATTACTTTGGAATCATCTTGCACAGTTGCGCCGCCTACCAAGCGTAGCGTCTGTGGCGCCATCTGTTGGTTAGTGCTACATGATATCTTGAGGGAAGCCATGTTTTTACACAAGTAAATGAGATGCAGCTGGACGTCTGCGGTAAAAGTATCAAAAACGGGCGCACTATGTTCAAAATCTTGTGAGTGGTGTTTAAGGAAAATTGCGGGCATTTGGCCATGGGGAAGAGATCCAATAAAGCAATCAAAGAAATCTTATCATAAAGTGTATTCATAGAAATTTTGAAGAACATCCGACTTAAAATGATTTTTTAGCAATTATTTTTGTGTGTCTCATTTTTTTCGAGTACAGTCTTTATTCCACTAGCGGATTTACATGTGCTAACATGCGGTTTATTTTTTTATACCAAACAAATGAAAATTTAGAATCACAATTAGACTTTTACTTGCATTATAATAATGGTTTCTGTGAATTAACATTGAAATCATTTGTTACTTTTCCGCTTAACTTTTGGAACAATTTTTGAATGCGGGTGTTTTCAGTTATCCTTCAGCCTGTCACTTTGGCACTATCTTTAATGGGTTAAAAAGCAGACTTTGTCGTATCTTCTTTTCATCTGAGCTTTTGTCTAGATTGGTTTGCGCTTGACTATAAACATTTCAGGGTAAATACTGAGCACAGAGCAGAGATTTCAATTAAAATAATGGTAACCAGCAAATTCTTACCGCATGACAGAGAGATGATTATTCAAGCGTCAGTTTCCAAATTGGCGTTTTCGTTTTCATCATCAACTATTTCAATCGACAATAAGAACAAATGATAGCTGAATCAACAGCGGCTGCTGAATATCTTTCAACATTATAGCTTTCGAAATGAAATACGCTGATTTGAAAAGTCTGCGGGGCTGCGAGCTTTTTTTCGCCAAGAGCGTCCTTTTCCACTAGTTGAACCTAACAGGAACAACCTGCTAAGCGCGCTGAAAGCCATTCCATTTGAAGTGCTTTCAACGGGATGCACCGGCCCTCTTTCATCACATTCGACAATCGTCGTTTTCAGGACCTAGCCGTGCACCGTGACACAACGGCTGTCAGCACCGAAAGCAAGGATTCAGAAACCGCACATTATCAGACTTTCAATGATCATTAATGTAATGTATGTGGTGGAGTCCTAGTGCTCTTCGTTTGGATCACACGGTGTCATGCGGTGGTGTACCACACCGGGAGATGTGAAGAGACATCCCAATTCCGAGATAAAACTGAGTTTTGGATTCGCAGCCGCAAAAAAAATCATTCCTACAAACGGACCAAACGAAAAAAATATATATACAGAAACAGCTTCTATGCAATAAAAATTTCATGAATTATTCAGCAGTAGAAAGATATTTATTTTTCTTTGTTATGGAAAAGGGAGAAAGCGAGTTGCTACTCTCTCGCAAGCGCACAAGTGTTCTGTGTGCCCCTGAGGATGAGTGATCTCAAAGTGAAGAGTTTTCCTGTCCCAGTCCCATTCTTGCACTTGGGAACTTCTATCTCTCATCCTTCAGCAGCAGCAGCAACAAAAACAAGAACGACGGGTAGGATGCTGCTGCTCTTGATGATGATGCTGATGATGATGGCGATGATGTGATAATGTTGTGTTGATATTCCCCAGGATTCACTTAAGAAAATAAGAACCAGCTTGTTATCGGTCAGTTGGAGCGGTTTCCATCATAAATCATTTCTTTTATATCCTTTCGGATATTTTTCTATGGTCAAATGGACACGGGGTTCAAGTTGGACAAACAAAAACTCACCCTTTTTGATGGTGGCATCGATTTGGCCATCGGAGCATGATCCGCAACTTTGAAACAGTATCGGGGATCAAGGAAAAACATTGGACCGGAATATAAAGAACGGTTCTGTGTTTTGGGATTAAATGTATTGAAAAGGAGGAAGATGCTGGTATCAAAGTGGGGAAGCAATTCATATTTCCGTTCCAATCAACAATCGAATCAGGTGGAAGATATCGAAAAAAATTAGAAACATTACCTTGGTAGAAGTTATTTCAATTTATAACTAACTATGTTTATTGAAGTTTTTGTCTCTCTTTAAATATTTCCGCATTAATTTTTCTCAAATTCGGTTCTTTCTTATTGAGGTTGCTGTAAATAGCCATTCTACTCAGTTGGATTAGTTTACCTATCACTTGTTGAGGAAGCTAAATTTATGGATTTTTTGTGTGATGAAATTGTAGTTCTTGATTAATTCTACAAATTTGTCTAACAACACATTAATCTTACAATAATATCAAAACTGTTATACTAACTGTAATATTCAAATAATATTCAATGTTTAATACCTTTCGATTATTCAGGTATTCCGCTTTCACGATTAAGTGTTAAAGTAAGAGCAACACATTTTGAGATAAATTTATGAAAATAATGAGGCACAATAATTCTATGATTCATCATATTTTGGAAATCAACTCATGCAACGAGTTATCGGCAAATGAATTGCATTTGCACTTTTTCGAGTAACTCAGTTTTTTTGATGTATTTTAGAATCCGATGAAGCCATACGATCCGATGCTACCAACAATTCGTTAGGTTGTAAGCGTGGTTGCCTCTCACACCAGTCAGTCTGGTATCGATTCCAGTCGCCGCCGTTGGGATTCTCTGAGATGAAAAATTTCCAATCACGTCTTGCTTCGGAAGGGAAGCATAACCGTTCGTCCTGACCTCATGTATTGATGAGTGCGGTACATACACTATAAAAAATAGTTTTAAAAGACGTGTAAAATTTCCCCTCGTTTGATTGCAAGCCAACGCAAGCGTAAACAACGTATTTGTTTGCAATATTTCATACAACTAACCGTATTGTTTGCAATCTTCCATACAATAACTCTAATTCCAGCGATATTTGGCTTACATTTAAATGAAAGACCCCATTTTGTTATGCCAAACCTAGCATTCCCTTCATGTGCATTAGGATCGGAATACAACTGAGAATCACCCATACAACTGTGTTGTGGGTGGTAAAATCGTTTAAGGAGTCCCAGACGACCGAGCGGCGGGCTGAAAGTGGAAGAAAATCGAAGATAGCTGACCCTGTGCAGGCTCGGAAGGTGTTGGATTATTTCAAGTGTAAACCGAACCTTTCGTGCTCCGGTTCGTTCAGCAAACCATGAAACGAGCTGGGCTTCGTGTATTCAAGGTCCACAAGGCACCGAACCGGCGTGATCAACAAAATACGACAGCCAAATCCCGCGCAAGGAAGCTGTATCGAGAGTGGTTAACAAAACCGATGTGTGTGGTTATGGATGACGAAATCTACATCAAGACAGACGCAAACCAGAATCGGGGCTGGAGTTCTACGTTGCCAATTCACGGTTTGATGTTCCGGAAGACATAAGCAAGAAGAAAGTGGACAAATTTGCCAAACAATACTTGCTCTGGCAGACCATCTGCCATTGCGGTAAACTGAGTAAACCGTACATCACAACGGGTACCATCAACAGCGAAATTCACCGCACCGAGTGCCTCCAGAAGCGTCTGTTGCCTTTCGTGCGGTCCCACGGAGGCGAGACATTATTTTGGCCGGACCTGGCATCGCTGCCATTATGTGCGATTGACGTTGGATTGGTACAGAGACAATAACGTTGTTTTGTACCAAAACCTCCAACCCCCAAATTCACCAGAGATTTGTCCGGTGGAAGGATTTTGGGCCATAATGAAGGCCAAAGTTCGAAAATCGTCCAAGGTGTTGAAGAACGAGCTGGAGTTGAAGAAAGAATGGATAAAAGTGACCAAAAATGTCGGCACCACCATTGCACAAAATGTAATAAGGGGTCTTAAGGGAAACGTGCGGGTTCTGGTCTGGTAATTTTTTTTCGAGTACAGGTCTTAAAAGGGTGTTTTTTGAATAACCAGTTAATCGAAGGAGTATGATGAGAATTCTATTCAGATTACTTTTGAAGTACTTCACCGAACTTTCTAGTTCGCATTCAATGTTTAAGCTTCGGGAGCTTTCTTATCAACTTCTAAATAAAACTTTGAACATCAAAAAAGGTTCGTTCACAAGTTTATAGAGAATGCTATTCTGCTCAAAAAGTATCTCGAATGAACTCAACAAAACCAAACAAAACAAAAGACACATATATTCGTGAATATTTATAAACTGCTGTGTTGTGAAATAATTACTTAGCTCAATTTGTTTTTTTTTTGAGTAAATAAGTCAAACAATCTTTTTGACATTTATTTTCAGAACTTTACGTGTTTCTCAGAACTTTGCGTGTACTTTAAAAAGTAGGAAAGTAGTTCAACATGGATGTATTGTGAACTTTTTCGCTGATTAAAAGTACGGTTAGTACCTTGATTGAACTTTGTGTTGAGATTTTTGAAGTTCAAAGCTAGTTCTAAACTAACAACAAATGAACTTGCTGGTTCAGTCAAATAGCAACAATAAACGTTGCTTGAACTTTAAAGTTGCTTTAAGTGTGAATGACTCTTTGAAAAAATAACTTCTGCCTGTATGGCAAGTGTTTTGTTATTCAGCAAAAAAGTTCCATGGAACTAAATTTCAACTAAATGTGAACTTCTGAGTTCTCGTCTCAAGTAAAATTCGACCTTTTTGGTTGCTTGGGTAAGCATTTAAAAAATGGATCGTGGTATTCCCACCATTGGAATTAATTAAATCGTATTCTGCTTTTTAAACGTGCACTTCACAACTGTGAAAGCTCAGTGTAAGAGGACAGTCCATTCTATACCGCGCTCCGTTATTTTGGAAGTTCTATTGTAGTTTTTTCCTTCAAAGTCGTTTTTTTTCAAAATCGATTAACTTCTACTGTGGAGTGAAAGTATTTTTTTTTCATATATGGAAGTGAGGTTTTGCTGGCAAATTAACAAGCCAATTTGCGCTTCATCTCTGTGTGGTCATGCAAACCAGCAGTTCGAGTGTTAAGGTAAAATTGAAGGGAGTCCTTTCTCTATCATAACAGATAACAATTCCACACAGGAAGTTAACAATTCTACACAGGATGTTAACTATTGCGCCATGTACTTGCCTGTCGATAGGGTTTCCGATTTAAGCTGCATTGAGTATTCGCTTTACTGGTTTGGAATGTTCCCACGATTAGTCATCTCACAATTGACGTTCTTCGTTCGTATATGCCACCTGTCTGCTGTGCTTTGATGGATGGACTCAGCCTTCATGATTTCACGCAAATAAATTCAACATTAAATCGTAACTTGAGGCTGCTTCATTATGTGTTGGTAAGTGAAGCTGCCGTAATAGAATGTCCTGTTGTCGAAGCCTCCAAACCTTTTGTTAACCTCGACGCCGATCATCCTGCGCTGGAGATTACTATAAATCTATCAGTACCGATTACCTTCGATAACATCGTTGATCCACATGGTCTAAATTTCCGTAACACAGATTTCGCTGCTATGAGCCGATTTCTGTCCCAAGTCAATTGGCAGTTCCTTGACTCGTGCTCCACTATCGATATAGCGGTTGCCTTTTTTGACGAGTTTGTGTCCCGGGCTATATAAGAATTGGTTACTCTGAGGAGACCTGTTCTTAAGCCCCCTTGGTCTAATTCTCATTTACGGTACCTGAAGTGTACAGTTTCCGGGCCCGTGACTTTCCCACCATATTTTTCCGTTCGTCACTATTTGGAGCCTTCTGCACTTTGTACGTATGCAGTCCTTTCCGTTCCGTGAATCTCTGAACGAAAGACTTGGACAGATTCAAACTTTTGGCAACACCCATTTAGGGATTCCGCTTAAACGCTTCCACGACACGCTTGTGATCCTGATCACAAACATTACATACATTTTGAACGCATTTCTCCTTCCGTTTGATGCTCAGAGTTTCGTGGTAACTATTTATCACACGACTCAGAGAAGGTCCATTGATTATGTCACTCAGTAAGGGGGGAGGGAGAGTTTGGGAAAACGTGACAATCCATGCAAAAAAATTCAAGGTCCATACAAATACATGACATAGGGAGGGGGGGGGTGTTATGAAAAGTCACTTTTTGCGTGACATAATTAATGGAAGTTCCCTCACCATTGACTTCACGATTCCGAGTTTTTTCCGATGTTGCGATGAGAGAGTTGAGGATTTTTCCGGTGCTTGGGCAAAATCAATTCGCGACCTTGCTTTTCGGGGGACGCAATTTTTCCAATTTTTGAAACACTGACAGCGATAAAAATACAACAACTAAAACACTATAAACTATTTCTACTCAAATTTTCAAGAGAAAATACTCAATGTGTAATTTTCTATAGCGTTTTTTCCGTCATACAATTTGATGTAGGACACCCTTTTACTGCAAAACTCGAAGTCGATTCACCGCTTTTTTTACAGCTAGTACCCAATACCGCCGTCTCAACAAGAATTATTCAAAACAATTCCAATTTAACTTTCAATGCAACCTTACGTTGTTCTTGTCATTTGTGAACACAAAAAGGAATTTTAATGGGCTACCGGTGGAAATTCATTTTGGCGACAAAATCGTCAGCACACTACTGGACAAATGTGATTTTCTATCTGAGCACTTCAAAAGTGAATTCAATGACGCCATACCAAAGCAATTCAACGAAGCATTCAGAGATACTTCCAGATACACGTTCGATATTCTTGCGATTACATTGGCAGGTGTTGAACAAAAGACCCGGCAATTCGCATTTGGTAAAAAGGAAGTTTAGCTGAATATTTCGCCTGTATTCTGTATGAACTGAACTTGAAGAAGAAGTAGAATTTGACTTATTTATGAACACTTTGTGCAACTCACACACATTACTGTTTGACCAAATTTTGCTCGAAACACCCCTATAGTATGTGTGTGTACTACCAAATTTCTCTTATACAAGCAGGTATTGACTAGTGTGATGTGTGATGTGATAAGAACCCACCATCAGTGCAAGGATTACCTATGTCTGCAGGACTGTTTTCAGCAGGTTGCCCCGAGAGAATAGTCCAAGTGATGGCTTGTTCTAGCAGAGCCAGACGATCTCAGTGAAGACCTTCGGAAGACTACGGCCAGAAGGCCACGTGTCTTCACATGACAAGGGACTGGTGACTCCTCCAACCCTTGTTCAGTCAACAAATCATTAAACTGTTTTAGGCTACACCCCCCACCCCACCCCAGTTGTACAGTTGTTCTAGAAACAGTGGGAACTTTTAGCATAAATGATGATTTATAAAAAAAAAAAAGTTGTATCTTAACACCTTGTAGGAAATTTCACAGCTGTAATTAATTTTTATTTGTACTAGTGACTGTACTGAGGTATTGCAAATTTCTACTGTTCCTGATAAAATAGTTGATTAAAATTTAAATGTCTTACAATAAAGGCGTAGCAATCGTTGGTATCATTTAATCAGAGAATAAAATTTCAAATGCATATTCCACTGCTTTAATACAATTCGGTGATTAGTATACATATACTTGAAGATGTTTTTTATATATTAGTAGAGTAAATTAAACTTCTAAGTTATCGAATTTTTATTTGAATTATCTTTGTTGCATGCGAGTCTACTTGTCTCGCGCAGTTTATTCCAGATACATTTTTTTTAAAACGCAAGCAGATTCTTAAGGACATATGATTTCAAATCGTTTCACGTTTACTACAAACCGATTTTTTTCTTTCAATAAAACTTTCCCAAAACGCTAAAGAGCCAAATCCTTTTACGGTTGTTTCATGTCTTAATTTGCAACAGAGTTAGCATTACAGTAAAATTTAACTACTTTATTCAATGACTTTACTCAAACTGAACTACCGTTCTGATCTGGGGTGAGGCCCTATGAACTGAGTTATGTGTTCAATGTTTTTACTGCAAATTAAAAAAGAATGCCAAACGAGGCTTTGATGTAGGGACTCTATATGAGTTAGAGCCGGCTTTTTTTTTATTGTCAAACTGAATTAATATATGGGAAGCAATAAAACTCAAATTAGTCGGATAATACGCTTGTCGTAAAATTTTCGATGGCGTTATAATCAAGGGATGTAAATTTAACCGCAAACAATTACGCTCGTGGAGTTCCGTCCAAAACCGTTCCGATCTACTTCTACTGCTTCTTTGAGATTGATGACGACAGCATGCAACCCTGTCTTAAGATTAATAATAAAAAATTCTCTTCCACTTTACGACTGAACTGACAATAAAAAGTATGGCATTCAACGTACCATAAAGTATGAAAATAAGCACTAATTAATAAATGCTGAATCGCTATTTGGAAGGGGAGCATAACCTTTATCCCATTCACAGTGGAAAGCATCTTGGGGTGTTGTAAAAAATACCAGAAAACTACAAAGCGCCTCCATTGTCTCGATGGAAAAACGACCAAGTAATCTCCTAAAAGCTTTTTATTTGCTCGTATCCATAAAACTCACTTTTGATAGTTTCTAATTCAATAAAGATAACAACATAAATTTTCGTTTAATTTATTGGCGATTTCACTTCGAAGATTTGTTTCAGAAACCACAATTCTCTGCCCGGTCAGTGAAGAAAAGGAGATAAATATACGGACCAGAAATACAGGGCGGAGACACCACAACTTGGCAATAAATCTGTGCCAGATAGAAATAAAATTTTCCGAGATACTTACACTAGCCCAGCCGACGATACAACAGCAAGGATAGCAAGGATAGCGCGCTTGCGAGAGAGAGAGAGAAAATCATTTTCTGAGTCACATGAAGGAAAAACGGGGTTTGTTTCACGTTAGTTTTGTTTTTCATCCTCGTTGTGAGAAGTATATAAATATTTATGAACATCGAGCTTGTATATCAACGGGTTCTTGAGTAAGATGAACTGAGCTACAATTTCGGAGTGATGCATGTGCGATGCAATAATGGATGCTGTGTGCTTACTTACTGATTGTGGTTGGAGAGAAGCAGACCTTAAGCAAATAATTTTATTTCAATGATGCTGCATTGGAAGTGTCGTTTTTTTTTTTCAATCCAGGCTGTAGGCAACTGCTGAAGTTTTGAACACTATAATGTATCAAGCGTTTGTTTTTCAAAAACGACTTAATATCTAAGTTAATTTGCATTAAATCAAAATAAAAGGGTTTTTTCTATATTCTATATATTGTTCGAGAACATCAAATTAATGACGTGATTGTTTACGGTTTTCTTTCAAGGTGACTTTTAGTATTTGTTAGGTGATTTGTACTTACGAGAAATTTCTCCAGCTTCAACTTTGCACAAAACCACTTTTCGATTGAACGTCAACGTCAATACAGATGTACGAAAACATCACGCTGTGGATTCACCGGGGTTCTTGGCCACTTCCAGATACTGTGGGATCGGTTCCACGAGGATCCAAAGGAGACAATCATTGAATTGTCCTCGAATTCGGATGCTCATAAAACTAACTGAAGGCTAAACTCCTAGTTCTAATTATTTTGTCTACTGTGCAAATCCCCTTCTGTGGTGGTTCATCAGATTTTTCAGTATGGTAAAAAATGGTAGGTAATCCTCAAAAACTAAAACCATCCGGTTATATGAGTATCACAACTTCTCTCACTTTAAATCTCCATATCGTGATTTTTTGCATTTGTTTCGCATGTACATACCTCAACTGAATGTTCGGTCTCTTCCGTGCTTGTACGATCGTCACGAAATTCAGCAAATCATTCCTTTACCATTGAAATCGATGGAGAGAACTCTGCTCCATAGTATCAAGCTTAACCTTGCAAGGCCTTGGTTAGAGTGATGGTTTTTGTATGTATGCATGTATGTAAGAAGCCACCATCCTAGCGTGGGCCTTGCCCTGCATGCGGTTCCACTTAACAGAAAGATCTGTTCAGTGGAATATCTGTAACTAGAAATTAGAAGAAAAAATAGTATTTTCCATTTAATTCCAACTACTTTTGCTTATCTTGACAGATACGCGTATTTCGTCTACAATGTGCCGACTTCTTCAGTTTCTCGTACTAATAACTCGACTGTCGAGTTATTAGTACGAGACACTGAAGAAGTCTGAAGAAATACATTTATCTGACAAGATAAGCAAAGGTAGTTGGAACCAAATGGTAAATACCAATTTTTCTTCTCATTTCTAGTAACAAAGACCTAATGAGTACGAATATCATGAGTCAGATCAGTACCGATTTGGTAAAATGTTCATTTGCATAGAGGAAAATGAAAAATACACTTAGTAATAAATGCACATATCTACCGCAGCTAGAATCTATAAAATTAAAACATCAATTTAAGTGTATGTTACCTATAAATCCTGAAAACCTGAGTAATGGAAACAATGGTAGTGATATTGATAAAAATGTTATCAATATACAATGTCATATAAAATAGTTTATATATAGTAATGGAACCATATAATATCTAAGTATAATTAAAATTCCATTTTCATTTTTTAACGACCAACGTATCCACGTTGAACCCAAAAATTTAAGTTGTAATTGTAATTGTAATTGTTAATTTTATTCAGTACGATAATCCTGTTAGTTTAACACTTTATATCAGGGCAAGTAAGTTATGCAGTAATGCAGAAAAAAAAAATTCAAAACTACTTTACAAAGCCCGAAAATTCATTGATGATCTGTAATAATATAGCACATAAAGAATAGAACGACTTTAATTCCAATGTATTGCTCCGTTTCTTTGTTTTGATTCACATTGATATTGTAGAAACGGAGGCCGACGGTTATAACGGGGTTCTTTCGAGGAGATGTGAGAACTATCTCGTTTGGTTATCTATATCATACTAAAATTATATTTACAGATATCGAGTGTCGTGTGAACAGGAGCAAGTGTTTGAGGTTACAATTGTATTCATGTAAGGTAATTCATTTTGGTTTGTTTGTGTTGTGTACGCCACACTACTCCCCCCATAGTTTTACCAATATCGGCGAGGGATCCTCACGTGGCGTCCGGAGCGTGTTTGGTGAGTAGTATTCTCCATTGTAGTTGTTGATTGCTCTGTTGCGCCGGCTTCGATGATCGGTTGGTCTGCCTGCGTGAAAGCTGCCTTTAGACGATCGATTGAAATCGCAGTGTGTTTGCCTTTAACACCCACAACAAAAACTATTTTTCTTCCTACGGATCACTGCATATGGTCCATCGTACGGCTGCGAGAGAGGTGGTTTGATGGCTCCTACCTTTACAAAGACGTGACTGCAAGTAGACAACTGTTTCTGCATGAAGGTCGTTTCCTTTGAATGATTGCTGGTTGGTGTTGGTCGTAGCTTCGACATGGTTGTTTTCAAGTCAGCAACAAATTCGGGTGTGGGCACGCTACTACCACCAGAGATGAAAAATTCGCCAGGCAACCGAAGAGATGTACGGTTGTTTGCAGATCCTCTTTCAGCGATGATCGTATTCCGAGAAGCACGATGGGAAGAACTTCGGTCCACCGAGAGTTTTGGTGGCACATGATTGCTGTTTTGAGCTGGCGATGTGTTCGTTCGATCTGACCGTTTGGTTGCGGGTGATACGGGGTTGTACGTAAGTGTGTGATTCCGAGCAGCCTAGTCAGTGTGCGAAACAATTCCGATTCGAACTGCCTACCACAATCGGTTGTAACGTTCGTTGGGACACCGAATCGTGCGATCCAGCCGTTGATGAAGGCACGGGCTACGGTGAGTGCCGTGATGAATTTCGAGCTTGTAGTGTATCTCGGAAGTATTTGATAGCTTCGTACATAGCGATTGGCTCCCTATCGTACGTGCTGGCTTTCTGTTGACTCTCGTTTAGCTTGCGAGAAAAGAATGCAAGTGGTTGGGGACCATTTTGTGTGACCTGGCGGAGAACAGCTCCGATAGCAGTACTCGAGGCATCGACATCTAGAGCGAGGTTTGCTTCTGGGGAAGGGTGCGCAAGAAGAGTGGCGTTCGCTAAATCCTGCTTGCAGAGTTCGAAAGCTGCGTTTGAATCATCGTTCCACTGGAGAATCGTTGTGTCGTTGCGAGTATTTCCAGTGATCATCGCTTGCAGAGTTCGTTGGTTTTCTGCCGCGCGTGGAATAAAAAGCCGATAGAAATTTATAGTGCCGAGGAACCTTTTAAGCTGTTTGGCATTCGTGGGTTTCGGAACATCTAAAATAGCCTGCACCTTGCTGGACTTTGGCTTAATTCCCTGAGGTGTGATTTGGTGACCTAGGAAATGAACGGAAGATTGACCAATTTGACATTTTGCAGCGTTGATGACGAGGCCGTTTTGTCTCAATCGTTCGAAAACTGTGCGAAGGTGCTGTTTATGCTGATCGATGTCATCTGATGCTATGCACAAGTCATCGATATATGGATAGACGAAATCAAGGTCACCTGCAATAGCATGTAGGTGCCACTGCAATGTTTGACCTGCGTTACGCAATCCGAAGGTTATATAATTGAACTCGAATAGTCCAAAAGGAGTTGTAATAGCTGTCTTTGGGACATATTCGGGAGCCACAGGGATTTGGTGGTATGCGCGTTGGAGATCTATGCAGGAAAAAATTCGCTTACCGTACAAAATGGTGGAGAAATCTTGAATGTGTGGCACTGGATATCGATCTGGAACGGTGATAGCGTGTAGATTCCGGTAGTCATCACAGGGTCGCCACTTGCCATTTGACTTTTTTACCAGATGCAGCGGGCTGGCCCAGCAGCTTTTCGACGGTTGCCAAATGCCTTGTTCCATGAGAAATTGGAACTCAGCCTTTGCTTCTTTCAATTTGTCTACAGGAAGACGACTAGGGCGGCAGAACACAGGTTGGCCGAAGGTGATGATTTGGTGCACGGTACCGGCTTTGGTCGGCTTATGCTTCATATCCAGAACGGTTATGTCCCGGTATTCGGTGAGGATATCCGCGAAGGGTGAATTTACGTCGAACGTGGTAATCGCTGGCTCTGACACTGAATGGATATTCTCGATTTTTAGTTGGGTGGTGTTATCTATCAACTTGGTTCTTCGAAGATCCACAAGTAGATCGTAATGCTTAAGGAAGTCAGCGCTGATGATAGGTGATTTCACATCAGCAATAACGAAAATCCACATAAATGGTCTTCGTAGTCCAAAGTCGACAGTGATGAGTTTGGTACCGTATGTTTTGATTTGTTTACCATTCGCGGCATAGAGCTGATGTGATCCTGATGGGTTGAGGCGTTCTTTCGGCGTTGGAGGACAGAGATGTCAGAGCCGGTCGATTAGGAATCGATTTGATGAGTTCATGTCGTTGATATGGATTCGTTCTACATTTGTTGTTTGATTCATGATGGTATTCGTATGGAGAGGGGTTTCGCTGTCTAGTGCGGTGGGTTTGTTGGTATTGGTAGCTTGATCTAATTTTCCTTCGGTCGAGTGTAAACCTCGACATTCCCGTCGAAAAAAATATACTTCATAGCTTTGAAAAGATAGATTGTCGTGTTTGTTCTTTTCGCACTTACGAGCTTGGGTGCCATGTCTGTAGTGAAACCAGCAGATCCAACGACGAGGTGTTTTGCTTCTGGCTGAAGTTTCTTCTCGCCGACCAAATGAACCGACCACGGGAACGGCTGTTGCGGCGATCTCGTCTCTGGAAATGGCCTGAAAGAGCTTCACCGAGGCGACGCGAAAGGGCTTCGATTCGCTGCTCGAGGGATGATGACGATGATGTTTCTGCAGTCTATACAGCTGAAATCTGCTGACATGGGGCTTCAAAATCTTGTCTGCCACCTTTACTTGCTCATCGAGTGTGGCAGCCGTCATAGCAGCAAGATGATGGAGCGAGCTGTATTCGGAGAGCTCGTAACCAAAGGTTAGACAATACGTTGTCTGTGCAACCTAATTTCTCAGGCGTCGCATCTCTGATTAAAGGACACTGGGCTTTTGATATCCCAAGGAAATTCCAGAAAGGAAGCTAGTCAGTCGTAGCGTCTCCGACGGACGGAAATGAGTGATCACTGCGGCTTTGAGCACATCGTACTTGTCATTAGTGCTGGACGCGTTGCAATTAGCGATCACTGAATGAACGAATTTCGCGCGCGAGCCGAGGGCAACGATCACAGCGTTGAACCAGAATTTGTCGTTTCTAATCGAATTTACACTGAATGCCGCTTCGAGGCAAATGAACCAAGTATCAATGTCGTCCGGGTTGAAATCCGGGTAACTGATTTTGGCAATAACCGTCGGGTCTTGATCGTCGACACTTGGTTTTGTCTCAGCAGAGCCTCTACCGTCACCACCGGTCGTCATTGCGATTTTCACACGCGGGTAGGATGATTATGGAATCCCGAGATATCGATTCGGGAATTTCACACAGGGGTAGCACGTCTTGGAATAAGCAGCTCAAACAATTTTCGCAACAGACCACGTCGGGGTCACCAATTGTAGGAACGTAGGCCGACGGTTATAACGGGGTTCTTTCGTGAGAGATATGATGAACTATCTCGTTTGGTTATCTATATCATACTAAAATTATATTTATAGATATCGAGTGTCGTGTGAACAGGAGCAAGTGTTTGTGGTTACAATTGTATTCATGTAAGATAATTCATTTTGGTTTGTTTGTGTTGTGTACGCCACAATATTAAGGTTCTTATGATTAATGAAATGGATTTACCTGCAACATAACAGCACATTTTGACATTCCATGATATCTTTCTACTACCTTGATAAGCCAGGGTGCATATAAAAGTCACTAGCACCTTTCTCTACACAACCATACCAATTTTACTTGATTTTTCGCATTTTTCACTTTTTCTTGACTATTTTACTAGAGATTTTCATTTTTTTTTGCTTTTTCTATCTTATGTTGAACATAGATTTTTTTTTAATACGTGTATATTTTTTATTATTATTCATACGATTTACAGAAAAGGTTCATCTCCTCAATCCTTATTTAAACTATTTTGGATTTCATCAATGCTATCTTCTCCTTCCGAAATCTCACTGTTCTCGTTTTTATATATTTCTTCTGCTTTCTTTTTAATTTTATACCTATCTTATGCTAACTCTCTCCAATCTTCTTCGTTCATTTCCTCGTATCTGTTGAAATCTTGTTTCAATGTTTTTTTCCATGTATAACTAGGGCGACCATGTTTTTCTTTTCCAGTTCTAATTTCATCGCCATTTTGATTAGATGTCCATCTACCCTCCTTTGAATATGTCCGAAATAACTAATCCTATTTACCCTTACTCTACGGTTTATCGTTTTACCTTTGAGTTCTGTACGAACATTGAATTTACCATTTTCCTCCTTTCTACACTGGTTCCAAATGTCCTTTAATATCTTTTGACACCTTTGCAGCATTCACACATCTTTGTTTCGTTGTTGCAGGCCTGTTCAAGGTGTTGGTCAGCCATGTTTCTAAATATCTCATTGCAGTTTTAACTTCATATTTTCTATTATTTAACTCTATAGTATCTGGAGCCTTTGATTTGGAATTTGGAGCTCTGATCAAAATTTGGCTCTTTTCATTATTGATTTCCAATCCCACCTCACAGGCTTTCCTCCAGCACTCTTAGAATTTTTTGCAGTTCATCTTCATTTTTGGCTATAATCAGTATGTCATCCGCAAAAACTAATATTAGAGGTAGATTCAAAGATCTAGTATCCATCATGTTTAGCTCTGTAATCTGTTCTTTTACTTTTTTTAGAACATCTTGCATGACAATATTAAACAGAAAAGGTGAAAGTGGGCATCCTTGTTTAACACCCTTTCCTCTTTTGTATTCAGATGTATATTGATTCTGCCATCTAACTTTCATCCTTTCTTTCCTTATACACTGTAGAACCCTGTCTATAATATGAGATGCAACATTGCGCTTAGCTAAAATATTCCGCAACTGATGTAAACTAACATTGTCAAATGCTTTCCTTATATCTAGTGCTGCTACTTATAGAGATCTCCCTGCATTCCAGTGTTCCTCTAAGATCCTTCTTGTCACAAACATGTGATCGTCTGTTGATCTTCCTTCCGTAAATGCCGCTTGGTTGATATCCGGATCTCCGGTGAACTGCCTAAGTCGATTTTTAAGCCATTTGGCATATGGTTTATAACCGGCATTGCATAAACTTATTCTTCTGTAGTCCTGTACACCTTTAGTTGCCCTTGTTTTTGGTATTGGAACTAGAATTGTTTCATTCATTACCTCAGGTAGCTCATTTTCTATCCATGCCCTCTTCCACACTTCCGTCAGTTCTTTCTGTGTTTCCGCATTTGCGTATTTTATGTGTTCTATTCTGATACCATCGGAACCTGCTGATTTCCCATTGCATTGCTGTTGAATAATCTGTAACATCTCTTCTTCCTCTGGCGGTTCTGTCAATGGGCACGTATCCTGCTCCTCCATTAGTTTAACCTCCGGTCTCTCACTTTCCTTCACCGCTTTCTCCCACTGGCTCATGGGTATATATCTGTTTCTATCTTTTTTCCTTTTTAAGAAACCCTTCAGAAACTGATAAGACTTTTTAATTCTAACCACTATATCAAAGTCGTTAAGGTTTTTGTAGAAGTTTTTTATTTGCTTTTCGTTGTGATTCCTCACTGCTGTTTTAAATTCTACTCTCCTGTCTCTTAATTTCCATTTGTATGGTTGTATGTATGGGTTTATTCACTAGCTGAACTGCTCTTTTTAGTCTGTTTATTGCCTTCTTTCTGCTAGGTGTTAGCGGTGCTCTTGATGATTTTAAAACTTCGTCAGCAGCTTGTCTCATTTTCCTTGTTGTTGATGCGAATTCTTCATCAATACTTAATCCTTTATTCTTAGGTATGTTATATTTAATCAACGCTGCTTGATATTTCTTCTTTATACAATCATATTTCAAGGCCGAAGCATCTAATTTAATTTTCTTACTATCTTTTTGTGCATTTTCTCTAACTCTTGTTCTTATTCCTGTAATAATCATTTTGTGATCCGTTTATATTGTCGTCCAATATCCTTTAATGAATCTTATTTCAATGTGCCTTCATTTGGTTTCAATACGTGGTCAATTTGACTTTTTCTTGTGCCACATTTCCACGTTGTTTCTGTGTTTACCCCTAATATCGATGGAAGAGTATTTAAACTATACACTGCACGAAATATTAAACGAAACGATACCGGTGCGAGAATAAACTTGAGTCTCATTGGGGCTTATTATGGTTTTCACTTAACGGTGCAAACGAAATGAAAACAAAAAACCTTATTACGAATGTCACCCAGGTGAAAAAATATGTAAGAGTTCATCCGAGGTGATGATTCGAACGAACTCGGTGTTATTATCGTTGCCACGGCACCATCACGACACAGAAAAAAGTGACGCAAACCGTAGATTTTCTGAGGGCTACTACGATTTTCACTTCACTATAACTTCCACCTCACGGAGTTCACTTTATGATCACGGTGATATCAGTAATAGCATAAACAAAGTGAGGTGATGTGTATGTAAGTGGAGTGAAAGTGATATTGAAGGTGACAACCATAATAAGCCCCATTCTGATACCTTTTTATGAACGACCGGTGTAAAAATGGGTGGCTAAATCAAAATAGGAACGCTCTCTGTCATCAAAATATTACCCAGTCTAAGCTGTCTTCTGTCGTTTTTGACGCTACTGATGCATGTTTCCAATCATCAAGGTGAAACTTTCTTGAATCCTCAGTATTCAATATGCACGTAGTAGTGCTGTTTTTCTCTTATGTGGTAGTATTGGTGCAACACGAAGAAAACGGTCGTGGTTGCCAGTAATTTTAATTTTTCTTTATGTATTATAGTACAACCATTTAGTTATTCCCTACAATTTTCAAATTCTTAAAAAAAATGAAACCTCAAAATAAGAATCCTTTTCAAAGGTCAGGGGAGTCAGGGGCATAATTAGCAAACTAAATATTAAGCCATACACCTTGTTGAATCCAAATATTGGAGAATTTGAAACGTTAATGTTCAGTTCTTATTTGAATCATAAACTAACGAATGAGTCGTTGATAAGATGGCTCCAGCTTCCAAGGAATAGGAATTGAATTAAAGCTGTTTTACCTTTCCAAACCTTCCAAATAAATATGTACACAAATAAATGCAAAGCTAATCAAAAACTAAACCCTAACAAAAACCATCGGATTTTTTTGACGGAAGTATAACCGGGATTCTCAAAACCAATATCAATTGGGCTGGGATTTGTAACGTTATTTGTAATATCGGAAGATTTGCCGCCAGATTTTTCTCCGGATCTTATTTTTCTATGAAATTCAGCATCAGTTGACGGTGAACAAAAACCACTATACCACAGGTTGTCCAAGTTGCGGGCTCAACAGCACAAAACTGCCAGTTTTCTTCTTTTATTAAGAAGCGGCATTTTTTACTTCGTTAATCTAAACTTTTATCAGTGAGGCACATTCGCGCAAAAAGTTGCTGACAACACTGCGCTCTACAATGCTACGCACAGCTGAGTGCAAATTAGAAAAAAAAAAGCAAAACGCGTAATTCCGAAACCAGGTTCACAATTTTTGCACCATTCTCGTTAATTAAAATTTTTTCTCCCACTGATTTCAAGAGCGCGATAATAATTAATCTCTAAGTGAAAGTAAATAGTGCTTTGGTTGCTACGGGAATTAGAAATACATTTTTTTTTTTTGTAAAAAATGAATTAGCATAAACTGATTTTAAAAAGGTAAACAATGATGAAGAAACAATACCTCCTTTGTGGAAATGAGCACCAGTTGATCGATTCAGAGTGGTTTTGGTGAATTAAACATGGTAAATTTATTAAATATGGTGTTCTGCAATCCTATTAGGGCCTGTTCACAGACCACGTAGACTAATTTTTGAACATCTCAACCCCCCCCCCCCCCCTTCGTAGACTTTCCTCCATACAATTTTTTTAATTTTTGTATGAAGCGTAGACTTTTGCCAAACCCCCCTTCCTCCCAGAAAAGTCTACGTGATTTATGAATAGCCCCTTAGCAGTATGGTAATGATTAATTGTAAGTGGATTAATTTGGAATATTTTGTTGAGCAAACCCGAAGTGTGCTTGTGTGGATGAGGAAGCCATCACTCCTGCCATAAAGGGGATTCCATCTTGTTTGTCCTTAAATGGTGTTTACAAAATGTTTTTAATTGAAGCAAAGCTGTGTTCCGTCTACAAATTAATAATTAAGTCCATTATTCTGGTCTGTCTGACTTAAGCAAGTAGTTACGTAAAAAAAGCAATATTTGCATGTGCAAAACTTTATTCAAATAAAAAATATGCAATAAAAATGTTACCCATCTTCACCAGTCATTTTGGCTGAAAATGCTCTCCAGCAGCCTTGGTAAAAACACCGGACCGTTCTGCACGAGAGCAGAACTTGACTGCAAACACACCACTCAGTGGCTGAAATTCGCCGCTTTAGTTTCGTGCTTACAGGCGAACCCGCAACGCAATGCACGGGACACGAGTGTACAGCTCGTGTATTGCTTCTGACACCGGGTCTGATTTTTGGAAAAATACACGAGCCGAGTGGCTACGATAACAAGAAAGCTCTCAACATACACTCAGTATGACACTGGTTGCCACGGAAAGAGCAATGCTAGTTGGATGATTCTTAAAATTTGATATTTAGCTTATTGGTTTGTTTTCTTGGCTGTTGAGTGTGACGAGCGCATAAGTTGATTGAATTTAACAAGCCACGGCTCGGTTAGAAAGAAAAAATAAACCACGCGTGTATTCTGCAATCGGACAAAATCGGAAACACTCGGCTGTGGTGTTTGCCGAAGACATCAGTCACGGTGTCCAAAGCCAAACCACGAGCACTGACATTGCTGTTGTACCCACCGGTGTTGGGTGTTAGCCTGGATGCACGGAGTCAAAGAGGCGAATATAATGCACGCACTGGCGTGGTGCACAGCAGCTCGGCGTGCAGTGTAGTGTTTGGACATGGCTGCTCTCCAGTACTGCAGAGTGAAGAATTCCAAATTCACTTCCCATCGATGAAGGCGTGAATCCAATCGCCGAAAAATAAACAGTTTATTATCGTGTCGTAAATACCAATAACTTTGCCGCCATAATGCTTATTTATGATCGGATTGAGAAGTCCGTATTGCATCAACCGAAGAAATCGAAAAAAGAACCCCCCAAAAGCGTGCAAATTCAGTGTTAATTTATCGGATTCTTATATTTTCCTCGCAGCAAAGCTACTGGGTGAACTGAACATGATTTACGGTAAACAGGAACACGATGCAACAAATGGCTAACAGTACCTGTTTGTAATAACCGCAGTTTTCACGCTGTTTAAATTACGGTGAAAGGAATTTCGTCACGAAACTCCAGTCGAGGGCACTGTGGCCCGTCGAAGCGCGACAAAAAAGGGGGACACAAACGATAAAGAATTCGCGATAAATCACCTGATTGTAGAACAACGATGGAGGAACACCTCCTCGGAACGATTCCGTGCCGAGGGCAGCGTCTGGGAAGGTCACGACGGATGAAACAATGGCAAGTTATTATGTGATTGGTTTCCTTCTGGTATCATTATAGCTGTGGATTACCTCCAGTACCGGCAGTGACCTACTTAAGCAGTGTGTGACAAATTGACTGCGGTGGTTCGCTGATTGGGTGATCTAATTTGAGACAATTATACTGAAATTTAGACATTTTATAAAATCCACATCTTGGCAAATGGTGTGAAGAAAGAAAAATTTTCTTCACGAACCCTCATGTAAATAAAATCGTTCTTCAATTCTGATTAACCAATCGGATCTTTATTGGCGAAACCTTTCTCATCGTGAAGGAGACTCAAATGCAAAAACTTCCCCCCCTTAAAACGGTCTCAGAACGAGCTCTCAGCTTCATAAAGCTTCAGATTACGACGATGAAAAGAACCTGCGGAAATGCGAACCTCATAACCGTAAAAAGGTTTTCGATGGACAAGCGCACCGAACTGGCAAGTAGGTACTTAATACCTCAACTCTCCACTGCAGCAGAGCAGAACTTTGCAAATTACGCAGCAGATTCATGACCCCTGGTGAAGTCCCGCCTGGGAAACAGTAGGGTCGTCATCGCATTTCGACGGTTCCAGATCTGGTCGCAAAACGGAAAAGTTTTCCTTTTCTTTACGATAACAACCTATGTACCTTCCACCCCAGGCACCTCATTTCCACCTACCATCTGGTTCTACTGCTGCTGCTGCTGCTGATGATGATGATGTCGGTGGCTCAAGGTTTGTGATGAGCGCAAAGAGACCGATCATAACCAGATCAATATAAAATCAAATTCTGCCGCCTCGCTCCTCGGCCACTTGTTCCTTCGCTTGGTTGCTATTCCATGAGCATAACCGTAATAAAATTCTCCATTGCAATCACAAACACTCGGCAAGGTCGTTTTGGCGGCGGGTGGAAGCAACAGTCACTTCGGTGTACGGTTAGGAGGTGGAATTTTACGAGAATTTTCACAAGCAATTGCACTGGGGAGGCATCTGATGTGCCACCCTACATAGAAATCGAGTTGGAATAAAAATCATTCCGGATTTCCGTTTCCTTTGCGAGGTTCTGAAATCGAGTGGTGTTGCTGTGGGTGTGTCTGGATGAATTCGAACTTTATATAAAAATCTTCTATGGATGCTGTTCATCTTTCGAAATCATAAATGACCCGATTTCTTCATCGCTTCAGCTCACCAGAGTTTTATTTTCAATAATTTCGGGATCCAATCTAGGAATCGGAATCAGCTTTAGAATTGATTTTCAAGTGTTTTCTCTTGTCAATGAAACCACATCGGTTTCTAAAAACAGCAAAATTAAAATTTGCAAAATGGATGAGCTATTAAATCAACAACTCATTGTATGAACTGTATACTCCTAAGGGCATCTTCGGCAGCGGTCTATTTTTAGATCAACTTTATACCTGTTTTGCATCAGCGAAACTTGAATAGAACTAGCTAAAATAGACCAACTTTGCGTTCCCCGCACCGTTGTTGTATTTCATGTTGTTAAACCCGCCCACACCTGTCATCCTGTCGATCATTCAACATCAGAGATCAGAAGTTTTGTTTTTCAAAGATCGCAGATTTTTCACAAACATTTTGCCATTGATTTGTTTGACCAAATAATTTTCAATTCCAGTAGTGGAATACTTGTTCTTTCGTTTGGCTGAAGGTGAGTGTGTGAATGCATGCATTTCATTAAAACGATATTAGATAATGCTGATTTGTAGTTTGGCAGCGGATAAACAAGAGTCAAAACCGAGAGGGTCACATACTGGATGACGCCCCAACGTCGACCGTGATTTCTGTTCTGGTCATCAGAACCTGTTCTAGGACTACTTTAGCGAAACGTAAACCTACAACGAGAAGCACTTTTTGCGTTTCCGCATGCCAAGGGTGGTGTTCCAGGACATTATGCGACAACTAGAGTGAACTAGAGGCTTCTCCAAAGTTTATCTGTACGAGATATTTGCAAATGCCAAAAATCATGACCAATCTATCAATAAACAGATAGAAGACTTCATTATTTTTCATTTCCGAGCAACCGAACGCAGCAAACATGGTTACTTTTCGGCTCAGAAACCTCAGAATATACTCAATAAAATTGAGTTATTGTTTAGTAAAAGCAAAAATTTTACACAATAATTTGTATTATTATCTGTCATCGCTGTACCGTTTGCGTTTGGTCTACAAAAATAAATCCCATCCACGGTTTGGATCGCCGTTGAAGATGCCCTTAGCCTTGCTATAAAATTTAAAGCTCGCTTCAAAGTTAATCTGGACGCATGGTCCACCACCGCGTCCTTGGTGGTTGGAACAAAAAACGTTTGACAAGCATTTGTTGATGTTTCATTGGCGAAGAAATTGGTGAAAAGTTTTTTTTCGATTGATCGACGCATCTCGAAATTACGGATCATGGAACTTGAGAAAAGAAAATTAATTGTGTACAAACATCTAGAGAATCCACAAAATAGCAAGAGTGTTGAAATTCCGAAAGTAAACGGTATCTTGTAATCAAACGTTACATAGATACAAAGTGAGATTACAAAGAGAGAACACATGCCCAGTTGTCGATGTATGTTTGTTGTGATTTTGCGCCGTTTTCATCAACTGTTTTTTCGTGTATTGGTTATCGCATATCTATTTTCTCGGTTGTGCCCGTTTGCATGAATGCGTCGATGATTAGTAATTGACGAAGTTCACCGTAAAAATCTTTGTTAATGTGTATTTTTCGCGTTGTAAAACTCGATGAAGTGGAACTACAGGGTGCGGCCGAAAATAATGCGAAAATTTGTTCTATTTCTTTCAAATCCCATTTTCAACTAATTCAAGCAATAATATCAACATTTTCGAGTGCAGTTATCTTTATAAAGTCCTTTTAAACAAGTTTATTCAATGTGTCCTCCAGTTTTATTAATAATATCCTCGAGTCGACGCCGGAAGCCAGAGCATGCCTCCGACATTGACTGCCATGTGCCTGTTATGGTTGACTTCAGAGTTTTCACACTAGGGTGTGATGCTGCAGGCTCATGCTTCAACATATGTCCTAATCGAATAATTCAACGGATTAAGAGCTGGACTGCTAGGAGGCCACAAATCCTTCGGCCAAAACTTCATGTTATCGTTCAACCATTGTTGGCTTCGATTGACGTGTTTGTTCCTCGGAGAAGTTGGCCTTTACAAGGAAGCACTTGGTCCGGATGTTTGGTTTGAAATTTGAATTTCACTTTTTCCGGAACGTTCTCCATTTTCTGCGAAATGAACCGGTCCGTGCGGCTGTTGGCCACAGCATCGATGCTGAAAAGCTTTCCGGTGGAGAAAAGGATTATCATTTTTTCCTTCGTCAACAAGGAAAGCAATCTCTTGGAACGAGTCACTCGTTGTTCTTTGACCCGGTCCGTCATCAAGTGGCGTTTCACTCTGGCTCTGGAAGATGCATGCAGGTCTTCTTTGATGATTCTCCGCATGGATTTCTCCGAAATATTGGCTTCCTTTGCAAGTTTTCTTATAGGACGCGTGCGGGTTGCGAGCAATATTTGCACGGACCGATTTGATCACGTTCGGCGTGCGTGCAAAGCGCGGACGTCCGCTTCCCGGCTTCCACTGCTTAGGACCATCCTGCAAGGACTTTTTATGTGGTAAACTGTTGCCAAATGGCAACCCTACCACCTTGGCAATCTCTTTCGGCTTCTTCTGGGCGAGCAACAAACTGGTGATCACTTTTTCGCGAACATTTTGACGAATCTGCAATAAAACAAATAGAATGTTTGGATGCAGCACGTGAAAATAAACATAAACAAATACACTTTCGACAGAAGTTAGTCACTAGCTACACGAATTAACCCAATACGCAAGTTTGAATATTTTCGCATCATTTTCTTCCGCACCCTGTAGTTTCGGTCGGTTCGGACATCTTGTGTTAGACCGTTCTCAATTACACGCACTATTATTTCACCTACGTCGCTCCATCGACAACACGATAATAGGTGATTCAAAGCAATAAGGCATTGCATACGACGTGCAACAGTTGCAGTGGAATATTTTGCGTGGCCGAGTGAACAACGTAGCTTGATCATCTCCATGCGAGCATCATGTCGAATTCTGCCTGTGATCACTGTGCGAAGCCAATAAAAAGGTGAGGAGAATTCTGTCACCTGCATGGCCTTCTGCGAGGGGATGGTTCATCTAGATTGCAACTCGCAATAAGACAACGAAGCTGAACAAGCCATTCGTCAAAATCGTCCGTGAAAACCCTAACCTTTTGTGGATGTGCGACGAGTGTGTGAAATTAATGAAGATGGCTCGATTCAAAACTTCTAGCTCTTCGTTCGGTGAAGCAATTAAAGCAATTACCGAAAAACAAGAGTCCGTGCATACTAAGATCAAAAAGCAATTGGTTGAACAAGGTCAACAAATCGCCCAGTTGTCAAGACGAATGACCCCATTAACGCCGTTGGTGCAAGGACCTAGAGTGATTGCTAGCCAACCAGCTCTGAAAAGGCGCCGCGACGAAGAGCTGGCCATCAATAAGCCGCTTCTGGCAGTACTAGAATCGTGGCCGACACTGGCGTGATAATCGTCCCTGATCCTTATCTGCTGTCTTGGGTGTATCTTTCTTGTATCCACCCGAGTGTCCAACCGGAAGCGGTCGAAAGACGAATGCGGAAACCTGGCCGAAAGGATTAATGTTTCGTGAGCTAGAGGATCATACCTCAAAAAACTTATGGCAGCCTCAAACGAATACACCTACCATGCGGATTTTTTAGCGAACCAGAAAGGTCTGCAATTTCAACATCTGTTTCCAAAATGGACCTCCATTAACCCCAAAGCGAATGCCATACAGTAATCAGCATCGCAACACACTCTGCATCCAGTTTGCCAGAACGCACTGCCTGTCACCTCGCTGGGGGACCTCGAGCCGCTCGACCCAGTCGTGCCCGCTGTTTCCTGTAAACATCATCGCCCTGTTTCCTGCCATCAGTGCCGTTCTGGCCATACGCTCGAGTCTGGTGGAGTCTCCCAAAAACCACTCTCAGGCACGTACGATAAAATTTCCGCATCTTCGCTTCCTTAATTCCATCCTCTATCCAACGGTGGTTCATCAATGTACAGTACCTCTAATTCCTCATAATTTTCAACCAGAACGGCGGTGGAATTAATCCTAATGTCCTTGACTACCGTTTGGCTACCGCTGCACGCTGCTATGATGTTATCGTCCTGATCGATACTTGGCTCGGTGGTCGCACACTTTCCAACCAAGTAATTGGACCCGATTATGAGGTGGTGTTTTAATAGCGGTTCGTTGAGGGTTGAAGACGAAACCTATCGAAAATAGCTGTTTCTGTGTGCTGTGTATATTCCACTTGATCGGACACGTGATACCGAATTCATTGAGGCGCATTGCCGCTCCGGTTTTTCTATAGTTGAAAACTCGGCTTCAACGGATGAGTTTATGGTGCTAGGTGACTTCAATTTGGCCGGTATTTCGTGGAAATTGTCTAGCAGTGGCTTTCACCGTCCTGACTGCGAAAGATCCGTGCTTCATTCAGAAGCTTTACATCTTCTCGATTGATATAGCGTGGCAACACTCTCCCAATTTAACCACTTAGTGAACGAAAATCACCGCAGCTTGGACCTCTGTTTTGTAAGCGCTCGAGACACCGCTTCGTTCATCTCTATGGCCCCCGCCCCTTTGGTTAAGCATGTCCCACATCATCCACCTCCAGTCGTTTCCATTCCTGAAAGTCTGGACAACGACTATGCTGACTTTCCAGCCGACCATCGTAGCATAACCGAGGTGCTGGCCAACATAGACTGGGACACAATTCTGGACGGTGACGACGTTAAAAATGCTGCTCTCACATTTTCTCATGTCTTGGCATACGTCATTGACAGGCATTGGCACATTATTCGCCAGAAAGACTCTCTCTATCCTTGCAGACGAAGGAACTAGGAAGGAACTAGGACCAAGAGAGCAGCACTACGAAGATACACTAAATATCGCACGCTTCCTATGAAACATGTCTACGTGAGGCTCAATTACGAGTTCAAGTGGGTCAGTCGTCTATGTCCAAACGTCCAAAAAAAGCTGAAATCACGTCCGAAATCTTTTTTGAAATCTGTTAATCAGGTTGTCTGCGCAGGTTGTCTGGACTACCATCGTCCATTGTCTTGAACGGTGCCAGCCGCTTCCATTCCTCAGGATATTTGCCGCTTGTTTTCGATAAAGTTTGCCAGCATATTCACTGACGATCAGCAAACTGCGGCAACGAACAACGTTCGTCTGCATGGTTACTCATTTGGTGCAATCGATATCAGTATTAAGTGAATCTCCAACGCCGCATCGCAGCTCAAGTCATCCTTCAATCCTGGCCCAGATGGAGTTCCGTCAGTATTTCTAAAGAAACACATTTCCATTCTGCTGGCCCCCTTGCATCATCTGTTCCAGATTTCCACATCAAGTGGTATATTTCCTTCGTGTTGGAAGGCTGCTCACTTGTTTCCAGTTCACAAGAAGGGAACGGCAATTGGGTTGTGGATAGGTCCAATATGGTGGCGTTATGAATGACGGGCAAGTTCCGGGTTCAGGGGGCTTCAAATGAGGGCTTCACGATTGCAAAAGTAAATGTAGTGTTTTTTGGCAGTTTTTATACGATGGTCTGGATGATCATTGACCAGTTTTCACAAATTGTTGATCGGATATCAACAGTCAAATGACCGAATCCTGTTGGTAATAGCGGGCGATTTCAAAGCCTGGGCGCCGTAGTGAGAGAGTTGCCTTGCCAACCCCAGGGGCCAGATCCTGCTTGAAGTCCTGGTCAAGCTCAACGTAGATCTGGCCAACGTAAGTGCCAAAAGTAACGAAGCGGAGACGATCATCGAGGTGACGTTTTGCAGCCCTGGACTGTCGAACAACTGGAGTGTGGAGGATAGCTACACTCAAAGCGACCACTTGGCGGTTCGATATAGTATCGTCCACAATACTAGGCAGTGTGCAGATCGAAAACCACCCACTCTATTTTGCCACAGTTGGAGGAAATCATTCTTTAATGAGCAAGTATTTAAAGATGTACTTGAGCGGGAATAACATATGAACGAAACCCGTGCGGCAATCACTATTTATACGCGTACACAATGCATCCATGACTAGGAAGGTCAAACCTAGAGATGGGAGCTAACCAGTGTTTTGTTGGACAAAGTCGATCGCTGACCTCCGTAGAATTTGCCTCCGCGTCAGAAGGAGGATGCAGAGAGCAAGGTTGGACTCCGAAAGAACGGAGCATCGAGTATCCTTAGACACCACCAAGACCACGCTAAAGAGGGAGATAAAGGCCAGTACAGGAGCCTGGGGGCTCTTAGGGTGATGCCTATCGAGTGATAATGGCCAAAACCAAAGGTGTGGCAGCTCCAATCGAGCAATCACCGGAGCTACTGCAGGTGGTCATTGGTCTCCCAGGGCCGTAGAATTGTCTCATGACGTATAGTTGTTCCAGTATCCCAGACCATAATGCTGTCATGGCGGTCTAATGATGATCGGTGACGTCGAACATCCGCAATCGTAGGCGAGGATAACAGCATCCAGGAGGAAAGGGATGAGGTGACGGTTACGAATGATGAACTCAGTGTGATAGGAAAGTCGCTAGGCGACAGAGCTTGTCGGTATATCGATCCTGGCTATCAAAACGGCTATTTTGTTGGCTCCCGAGATGTTCAGAGTGGTAATGCAAAGATGCCTGGACGAGGGTGCCTTAAAACACCAGACTTTAGTATTTCTGCTGAAGGCAGGTAGGCCACCGAGGGATCCATCGCCATACCGTCCGATATGCTTGTTGAATACGACGGATAATAAGACGGAAGATAATCCTCAACAGGTTGTTGAAGTACACGCAGGGTAAGGACGGCCTATACAATAACAAGTTTGGCTTCCGTAAAGGGAAGTCAACGATGGATGCCATCATGTCCGTCACCCAGCCGGCAGAGGTGGATATCCAACGTAAACGGTCGGGAGTTTGCTGCAGTAGTCACCCTGTGAGAAACGCGTTTAATATCGCCAGTCAGAAGGCCATTGTCAACTCGTTCCAACGTCTGACTTTATGCTTTATTGAATTTACGTCTCTTTGAACTGTACGTCTGTTGTAGACGTTTCAGATAATTACAGACGGCATAAGGACCGCTAGCACCTGAGCATTGTAGTGTGCTTCCCATTCCTTCACCACTTTTTTTCCATTACATCTGCTTTTCCAAGTTTCTCTCGTCAAACGTACAAGACATAAGACACTTGACCTGTCATCATTGCCCTTGCTTGAAGACCAAGCTGCTTGAAAATTGTGACTGTGGTCAGCAATCACTTTCTTTCGATGTTTGACCTCTACTCGCTGGCTCATATTTGGTCATATAAGTCCAGTGCCCTCGAAAACTTCAGTACAGATAACTATGTACTACGGTCGTTACACAATACTTCACGTTTTGATCTTATAACTCTCGTTTCAACCCCGTAATTTTGTCCTAGCATGGCATTCCACTAATAGATGATTAACATCTAACTCCTTTCTGCATTCTTGGCAGTAGGCCTTACTGTTGTGAAGACGAGGCCCGTGAATGATTCGAGTATGTTTTATCCTCAGTCGAGTCAGAATATTTTGATCTCGAGGGTTGGACATATCTTTCCACTCTTGTGTTGTATTCTTAATGCAACGTAGAAACGCGTCACGGTTTTAATGCCAATGTTCGTCCCACGCGCATCGGGAGGTTCTCTTTACCCAGCGGTTAAGGTCGCTCTAGGGGATAGTTATATTCTCCAGCTGAGCATGACGACCGGGAATCATAAAGCCACCACCATCCACCCAGCCAACCACATGCGACTTCTGACTGTTCTCGCGTATTTGCCAAACACAAGAATGAGTATGTCGTCAGCGTAGACGAACATTTTCAGGGATGCGTTCAAACATTAAGTTCATCGCAATGTGACAGGCATGGCAGACCCTTCCGAGATACCATTATCTAGCAATCTTGGATCAAAGGTTGAGCTGGTGTCCAAAACTCGAAACTTCCTATTGTGTAGGAAGTTATCCACGTAAGTCATTCACACTAGGAAATTCCATTTTTTGAGGGTAGTCAAGATATGAAGCCTACATGATCATATGCCTTGGACAGATGGAAGGGCACAACATCAAAATGTTGGTTCTCCGCTTAGGCCTTGTCCAATAGATGATCAAGGTCGGAACGTCTAGTCGCATCAAAATGCGTGCTGCTGTTCATGGATTCTCTCATGGCTCTGCAGCTCACATCATAGGCGGTTGACCATAAATTCGAGTGTTTTCCCCATTCAATTCAACAGTGTTATAGGTCTATAATCTTCCGTTAGGGTCTTACTCTTCCCTCGTTTGCGAATAGCAATGACCAATTCTTCTTCCACACGTCTGCCGGATTGCCAGACTTCATTCGTTGTGTTAAGAGGAATCAACCCATCAATAAGTGGAATTTATTCAGGAGAGGATAGCCAACATTGTCGGAACCTGCTTTAACGTCTGGGTTTCAGGGTATCCGTACAGACATCTGCGAAACAATTTTCAGAATCGGGTACTGGTTTTCAACACTAAAGTGGATCAGGAACGTTATCAAATACCACAGGAGTTCTGCAAGCTTCAATCCAGGGCCCAGTGCTATAGAACATGACGAATGACGAAGTGTTGAGATTGAAATTCCCAAACGGGGTAAAGATTGTCGGCTTCGCGGACGACATCATCCTAGAAGTCAATGTAGAGTCCATAAAAGTGGTGGAGTTAACGGCCACATCGACGTAATCGAGGGATGGATGCGCTCCAAAAAACTGAAGTTATCACCTCAAAGCGGTCTGATTGATGATAAGCTGGTCTTATCAGCCACATAGACTACGCCTGCATAGAATCCTATACCGGCATTGTCCCGCATGATGTCGAATAGCTCAGCAGTACAAGGAAGCAAACAAAAGCACCTAACTAGCGTTGCTCTGACCATACTTAGGTATGGCGGGCCGGCGTAGGCCACCGCCCTAAGTACTAAGAACTACCTTAGTAAACTCAACAGTACGGGTCATGCGACGCGGGACGTTGAGTATTTAGAGTGCTTCGAACAACGAGACACGAGAGGTATTCGTAAAACCACTAAAGCTGCATTAATGTTCATTACTGTGGAATAACTGCACTAAGGTCGGTGGACCCACCGAGTAATCCCGAAGGTATCTGGATGGGTCGGTTGACGACACGGGGAAGTTACATTACATTTGAAGCAGATCTTATCAGGTTATGGCTGCTTTAGACAGTATCTACACAAGTACGAGCACTCCGAGTCATCTACGTATGCCGTGTGTTCTTCGCGTACCCTTACTTCACTGACGCGAGAAACGGCTGGACGGCCGTGAGCGGCGGGACACGACTAAAGACAACCTTTTCCACGGAATGTGACAATACCGGGACATCTGAGACACCGCAAATACGGTGGCTTCTCTGATCATCCTAGAGCTCCAAGCCAGATGGCGAAATGACCAGCGGCGGGTTAGAGGGACCCTGAATACTGAGAAATGAGAATGAGAAAGCGAACTCTCTCGCAATGTTGGGCGCCCAAGAAGGCAGTGTGTATGAAAGACTAATTTCGCGCGGTGAATTTTACCATTTAGTACGTCAGAGTACTCTTTTGAGGGCGTGGTTTAAAGACATTTACGTAAGCCGTGATTACATTTCGTGATTAGGAAAATTTCCAACCACTACCAGTTATATGAACATCTCCTTAGAATTATCATCATTGACCGCAATCTTTGCCGGTGTAGAAACGGTTCTGCAAACATTGATCACGCAGTCTGACAATTAACAGGTAATGACGCCGCCAGAACACGACTTTTGAATACCCAAGAGGCCCAAAGAAGACAACTTTATCATTCTATTAAAGATGTGTTGGGATCTCGCAACCTTGTCGGTTTGTGCGTTTCTCTAAATCTCTAGAATAAGAGTTTAATCTGCTTTATTCCGACATCTTAAGGAGTTTCATCGTCGCCCACCGGTCACCACTATTATTCAGAAACTCCAAGAATGGGGGAGATGGGTCGTTGAAAGGCTTGTTTCCGTCGATCGCATCACGCAACAAGGCACCGACATTACGAGCAACATCAGATTCTGGTTTGAAGTCGTCCCACAGACAAGCCGAAAGTAAACAAAACCGAAAACCAACAATGTTTCCGAGCTCGTTTGGGAATGCTCAAGCAAGACGAGGAATGGTGGCTCCGTTATGAGTCCGAAATTAAGCGAACAAAACAAATAGTAGAGGAATTGCTTTACCCTAGGGCTCTGCTCGAATATTAATTATGCCTTCAACCAATTTCTTAGCTCAATATATTTATTCACTGTGACGTCACACTGTGGAGTACTTGACGGAAACCCATTTGGAAAATGGCGGATAATGCTGGATGGGGATTTTCGCTGGTGAGGTAGTACACAAAATGGCAGTCGACGCACTTAAAAGCACGCCGGCAGCCTTGAGCTCCAGCCTCCGAAGTAGAAAAAAGGGCAAGAAAGAAAGTCCCTTCTTGAGACCCCAATTAGTACACCCATGTGACGTCACTAAAACTCTTTAGACTAAACAACCAATAACAAAAGTTTAAGAATTAATAACCTTCTTTTTTTCTGTTATTCGAACCAACTCTTCTGTTCTATTGCCCAGGTAACCAATAAGCATTAGCATATGCAGTAAATCAACCCTAAATCTGTATTTCAGATGCTACAAGCATTATATTAGCATTATATCAGCACCTTAAAAGCTATCGGTTGCAAAGCTGCCTTTCAAATGCTATTTGAATGCTTGTAGCTGTAATAAGCATTTCAAATGCAAAATTGCATTAATGAAGCATTATCATAACATTGCAGTAAAGCAGCCGTATACTGGGCCAAAAGTGGCATTTATGTTGCATTTACGGCGACTTAAATGCTTGCACTCTCACGCCAAGTTGGCGGAATTGTTGAATTTGGCTAAACAACTGTTACCAACGTATTAAAAGTGTTCGGTGAACGTTTTTCGAGGAAAGCTGGATCGGGGGGATATCGAAAGCCGGAGGCCACAGCGACGACAAAAAGAATTGCCCACTGTTTCGAGTAGACGATGAAACGTACGTCAAGGCAGACTTTAAACAGCAAGACAGGAATTTTATACGGCAACCGGACGAGGAAAGGTGGCAGATATTTCCAGCACATTAAACTGTCAAAGTTTGCCAGGAAATATCTGGAGTGGCAGGCCATTTGGTACAGGTACTGTGGCTTGAAGAGCAACGTTTACATTGCGACCGTCAACCGTCAACCAGGAAATTTATCTGAGTGAGTGCCTACAAAAACGTCTACTGGCTTTCCTGAAGCGACACAATTGTTCTATTTTGGCCGGATTTGGCATCTTGCCATTACGGAAAAAAGGCCATAAAGAGGTATGCTGCCAACAACGTTCAAGTGGTGCTCATGCACAAGAACCCTCCCAACACGCCAGAGCTCCGCTCAATCGAACAATATTGGGCCATCGTCAAGCGGAACCTCAAGAAGACTCAAAAAGCTGTTGTGAGCAAGAAACAGTTCAAGACAAACTGGCGTTCTGCAGCGAATAAAGTGGACAAGGAGGCTGTACAAAATCCTATGGCAGGTGTTAAACGAACGACCCGGAAATTTGCACTCGGTAAAAAGGAAGCTTAGCTGAATATTTCTCCTGTGTTCTGTATTAATCGAACTTGAAAAAGAGAAAGAATTTGACTTATTAATAAAAACTTTGATCGACTCACACACATTACTGTTTGACCAAATTTTGTAGTTATAAATGATCGATTTTATCAAAACGCATAGGTACTTATGAAGTGCTGATATTTTTATTACGAGTGTTTGTGATTCGATCGAAGCAAGTTGGTTTGATGTTTTGATAAATGATAATGGAAACTTGTCTTATACTGTGATGATAAATTTCAGATTGATTTGTGCAAATACATTAAATTCTACACCATCAAGTTTTATCTATTAAATCCCCACTATATTCCTCGACGTCGTTTAGAAATGGTCAAGTTCCTCCGTTTTAATTTTAGATACGACATAAAACATTATATATTGAATCGTAAGCACATTTGTGAAACAGTAAAGAAATCAAATATTTCCATCGTCCCACAGTGCCATCCTACAAGGTAGGGATAAATATTCCTATTGTAATAAGAGATCAGTAATCAAATCGAATCAGGCAACGGAAAACGTATCGAAACACTATGAAGCGCTGCACCGTACGTTGGCACATATTGGGATTCCGCGTAAGAATTCTTCGGAGCAGTTTGATCACCATTCTTCTTGGGAAGCCCCCCTCCATTCCTGTTTGGGCTGGATAAATTCAGCGAGGTCCTGAGTCACGTTCCAGTTACATCCAACCATCGAGCGCTCCTGCCTTTACGATGGGATTGTCCGATGGATTGCACCGTAGAGAAACGCCCGACGTCGCCACGCTACCAAGGCTGTTGCTGCTGCTTCAAGAGGACCCGAACGGAAGGAAAATGTACATTCGAAAATTGAACGGATTTTCATCTCAATTTAAGGCTAATGAATGTGCACGCTATTGTTTCTTGATTAAGGTCCTTTTTCCCGTTTCGTGATCCGTGAGCGCGCGAGAATGAAGATATGTGAGCAGACTCTGTAATTCAAGTTCGGAAAGGAAAGAAAATAACTTTTGCTTTTACGATTACTGCTACTTTTTGCAACTTAGGAGAGAGGAAAACCAACCTGAAAGATTGGTTACAACGGAAGCCCGCTGCCCTCATTTGCACGTGATAAATGTTAGTATAACTGAAATTAAACGCTTCCAACTTTCCACTAATAATGTTGTACTTGAACCGCAAATGACTCATACTGCCACGCGAGGAAGTGTGCAAAGTTTTCTCTATTTCCCACCCTTAATAGCGGTGATTAAGCGCAACATCTGGACCGGGGACAGTAATTATTATGAACCGTGACCGGAGAATGATGACAGTGTGATGATGAGCCATTCCACCTCCGCTTCTAAAAGGTAGGTCAAGTCGGTGGAAAAGCTCATAATCATCAGCATCCGTCATTGTTGCCGGTATGCTTTTCCTCACCCAAACCAACACCCAACGTCCTGATGGGGAGGAGGATTGCTTGATTAAGCATCATTGCGACAACAGCTCCACTTTAACGGTTAAGTGAATCAATTGACCGTCGGGAAAGAAGCGAACCGTGGTCGATGAGCAACACCTCAAATGGCGTTAGGAAGTGGTTCCGCTTGGGATTAAATGAGTCATTAAGACTTTTCTTGGATGCGTGGGATGAGATTGTTGACATTTTGAATGATGTTTCCTCGAAATGGTAATCACAATGGACGAAAAAATGTGACTAATGTGGCCAACATTAGTTTTATCATATTTTTGTTTAATTGTGGCGTCATATGAGTATTACCGGGCATCAAATATCTTTATTTGACAGGACATTACGACTAAAATTAGAGTATGATGAGGGAAAGTAATACATTCTTTTTATATTTTATTTTTTACAAGGTATAGGAAATCCTTATGGACTTACCTAACGCCTGCTCTTGGTCATCGTGCACTGTTTTAGAATGTGGACCGGGTCGACCTTTGAGAAAAGGCCGACATCTGATCCCACTAAACCCCGTTTCCTAGCTACACAATCGGAATTCCGACAATCACACATACTGCTTCCGATGAAATAGTCCACGACTTGCGTGGCCATAAGCTTGAACGTACTGTTCAACTTCGCCCGGATTTGCTTGGTTCCCAGCGCTGAGACCCAGGCTGGACCTCCGTATCTTAGTATCGATGATGATACACTAGCCAGTAGACGCCGCTTACTACTTCTAGGTCCGTAGCTATTCGGCATGATTCTAGCTACCGCATGGATAGCCTTTGCCGGTTTTCCATAGGTATAATCTACGTGGCTGTTGAAATTTAGCCGGTCGTCGATCATCACACCCAAATACTTCAGCACGTGCTTCGATGCTATGGCAAGCCCTACGATGACGATTTTTGCTCGCTTTACCGCTTTGCAGTTGCTGACTATTAGCACTTCTGTTTTGTGGTGGGCTATCTGCAGCTTCGTTCCTTGCATCCAGTTTTTAATTATGCCGGTTGCATCGTTCGCTAGCATTTCCACTTCTTCCGCTTTTCACTGATAATACTACATCGTTTGCAAAGCCAACGAGCACTACGCCTTTGGGAAGCTTCAGCATCAGGACACCGTTGTACATCCCGTTCCAAAGTGTTGGACCAAGGATGGAACCTTGCGGAACTCCCACCGTGATGGTCACCGATTTCTGCCCCACGGAGGTCTCATAGATCAGCAGGTTCTGAAAGTAACTCTTCAGAATTCTACAAAGGTAAACAGGGACCCTCATTCTGTGCAGTGACTCGGCAATAGCTGGCACTATTGACGACGTTCTTAACGTCGCTCGTCGCAATATCGAAGTAATACAAACAGGGGATAGACAAAATGATCGGGACGGGCCAATTTTTGATCAACCTTCAAGTGCTCTAACTTCATGAAATATTATCCGATTTAATTTCACCAACAAGCGTTCGACTGAAAGTTGAAGCATATTGATAAACTTCAGGAAGGCATTGGATACATTGACCCCTCTCAAAACCACCAAAACGTCCCCGGGAAAACCTGTAGTAGAGACCAGTTAGGCAGGTAGGTTCCGGAAACCCGGAACAACTCCCATGACGTATGAATGACCACCTGAGGTTGTTTCTACGTTATTGCCAGATCACCTGTAATCGCACAAAAAAAAAATACAAATATAAAGGATCTACGGATCGAACCATTCGGCTAGGTACTGGGTCTTAGTAATCTTTCTCAGACCTGATCTGATCTGATCTGTCTTTGATCGGTATTTTCAGATTCAATTCAGTGCAATCACAAAGATGAAAGTCTAAGCATTCAACCTCCTGGACAACAAACGTATGCTTAACATCCAACCTCAAAACGATCGGCACTTATAGTGAATATTAAATCAAGTAGCCTAACGAAAACATTTTACCTGCCACTTCACTGATTTGCACAGTGAGTTGTGATTTATTACTTTTTCGGAGCGAGTATTAAAATGAAAATTTACATCTCCATCTGGTACCTTGAATGGTGCATGTAATTTGGATAGAGCAGAAGACTCTGTATTTTAAGATTCATTGCGCTTTCTTTCTGTACAGGGTTTGAGATCTTAAAAAAAAATAACACTATCTACTATTTGAGATAAGATCAATCATGGCAGGATCATGTTCTGACGTATCCGTGCATATGTACATTTGCCGAAGCTGGAACTGCTCTTCTCCCCGTTGTACGCGGCCACATACGACCCAGCCAATGCGAACTCTTTTTCCTGTCGAAGATTCGTTGTGGACAACAGAAGCGAATTGCTCAATCCAATAGGCAATCCAGTAACGGCTCTCTGCTGGAAGTCGCATCGCTGGAATTGACAGGGTGTTTCTTAGTTTCATTGTGTTGTAGATGATGGTGGCGTCTCTCACAACTATCAATCCCTCAAATCTCACCTTAGCATGGCCAGCGAGGATGCACAATGAGACACCAATGCGACCATTCCTTGGGATCTCCATTGAATACTGGAAGCTCTTTTGAAAAAACTTGCTTCGTCGTCAACTGAGCTGGTGTTCAACCCTGCGTTACCAGTTGGTGCTGGTAAGGCGAAAATATGTTTGAATCCACAGGAACGTTCGATATAAACGGTGACTGCCCTGACAAATCTAACACACGAGGACCAAACCTTGGAGAAACAAAGTGTGTATGAGGTGTCCCTACTCTCCTAACGTTTGCATTTAAAAAATGGACAAAAATGGCAGATTTCATGGGTTTACCTTCACCCACATTGACGAAACTATCCATGCAGCATCAACCATAGTAGCTCATAAGTCAGCAGACTAAATTTGACAGCTCTATCAGTCGAACTCTAACCGTGATGGCAAAAACAGTGAAGCAACTCCGTTCAAAAGTATGTGCGTTCAAAGAACGGCACCCCACCGCGTTGAAAACGGACATTGTGCGGCACTTTGTAGCCGCCGGATACGCCCGTTCCGGCATCTACAACATCTTGGCACTATTAAACAACAATCGGAGCATCGGTTTCGGACAGTCGACGACCCTGAGTGACAAGAAGCTCCAAATAATGCTGAAGAGGAAGACCGAGGGAATAGTGGCTACATCGCTGCGTAAACTTTGTCGGGATGTCGGTTCAACCGGCCAAGCAGTGAAAAAGTACCTGGTGAACATGACCAAACATGTCAGGAAACAGAAGTACCGCCCACTGGTCGCAGCGGCAGCGGTTGAATAAGATGGTCAACTGGATTTTCCTGGTGAATTGCGACGTACCGGTGGTGATGGATGACGAGACCTATCTTACCCTGGATGGCAACGACTGGCAGGACACTTCGTATTTTACTTCCCCCACGAAGGAAGTGAGCTCCGAGATGAAGTTCATATCACGCAACAAGTTCCCCAAAAAGGTGCTGCTGTGGCTGACAATCAGCGAGAAGGGGAAGTCAAAGCCTCTCCTCTCTCACTCCGGACTGGCCGTGAACGGAGGAATTTTTAGTACAAAATGCCTGCCGGAAGTTGCGTCGTTCATCAACAAATACCATAAGGATGAAGATGCGGGTTCTGGCGTCGGCCCACTACTCGAAGCGATCGTTGGATCGTTGGCTCAATGTCCCACAGCTGCATCCCATCGAGAATTTCTGGGCCAACCATTTAGCATAAGAAATACTCCAACAATTTTGTCGCGAAAACTGATGGAGTTGATAAATGAAACGAAGAAAGAACTCAAAAACATGCCTACACCATGTTTTCGTCCGCCATGGTGAATATTTCAGTTAACTGTCGGAAGGCAGCTCGCAATTGCGTAGATTTTTGTTGCAAGTAAGCTCAATTAAGCTTTCATGGGAAATTTATCCAAAACAATTATCTGTCTTAGCTTTATTTATCACCATACGATAAAAAGAAAGGCAATTTTTTTTAATGCAAACGTTATTCTGGTGAGATATACTTGGGCAAGGTGATTCTTTGGTGTCACTGTTGTACATATGGTTTTGCGCATTCTGGAGTCCACTTACCGTATGTTGGTTGATACTCACGGATAAGCTTTGATGGTTCGTCTCTGGAGAGTTTTCGTGCTGTTCCACTACCGATTGTAGCACAAACTTCACGCGTAGTAACCGTAGTACCTCGTTCTTTTTTGCTGCTTTCTGTCTTGCCTAACGTTCTTCCTTCGAGCGTTTTAACTGAAGTAACAGCTGAAGTAACTGGAAACTGCTCACACTGAGATTCTTCCACCTCATCTTGACGCCGCTGTTTACGTATCACGCTGTTTCCGCATCACGCTTGTTTTGCGGTGCGATACCGCGTAGAGGTGGAGGTTTCCCCATCATATTCGGAAGCGTATTTCGATTAACCGACTTAGGGGACACTCTTAAGATTCGATTCTTCGAGTAAAGTACCCGTGCACGCGTTGAATTTTTACCAACGGTAGATTATGATGCAGAAGGAGATGTTCGCTCATCACCATGGGGCACCAAGAGTGAACAACAATGTTTTTGGCTAGAATGAAAGAGGTGAAGAGAAAGTGTTGAAAGGTTCCGTCAGAGTGCGGCAGGTAGGAAAAATTAACAGATGTTTTTGAAAATTGAGCGAGAGGGCGTGTATCCAATGGCACTCGAACCATGGACGTCAATCTTTGCCTAACATCCCACGGCGGGGTAGGTTGTAGCGGACGGAACAATTCCGCCACTTCAACGGGCAAAAATTGACGCATGGAAAGAACGCTCATGTACCACCGTGGCTTGTTATAGTTCATTCCCATGTCCGATCTACGTGTGTGCACTCTGTTTACTGATTAGTGATCGTCAGTCGTTGCGAATCAAAACAAACCCAAAAAGGGGAGAGTTCCTCTCCCATGTGCGCATCAGTTCTTGCGTTGGTTCTTTCCACTATCATTATCAGCCTATGCATCGTACGGGCACGACAAGAATCGTTTGTTCGTGACTTAGAGTTTGTGTATTTTTGTGAGTTCGGAGTAACTGTGTGTATGTGTGTGACGCCCCCTTCTTGATTGTAACAAATACAAAAAAAACAAGAAAAAATTACGCATATTTCATTGCCTTATCTCATCAATCAGACCAAGGCTGGCGTGGCCTCTGCTGTACACAGAAGTTGTCTCCATTGTATTTGGTCCATGGCTGTCACTCGCCAGCCTCGCTGACTGCGGAGAGTCCACAGGTCGCCTTCTACTTGATCGATCCACCACCAAGTCGTTCGACTTTCTTACGACATGCCCAGCCCATCGTAGTCGACCGATTTTAGCGATGTGTACGATGGGAGGTTCTCCCAGCAGCTGATGCAATTCGTGGTTCATTAACCTCCTCCACGTTACGTCGTCCATCTGGACTCCAAAGGCGTGATAGTCCTCCACTAGCAATGTTCATGTTCCGTGGCCGCAGAGAACTACCGGTCTAACTAATGTCTTGTAGATGGTCAACTTTGCGGTTCGGCGAACTTTATTCGATCTTAGTGTCCTTGGCAGCCAGCATTTGGCATTCGACGACTGCAGCCTTTCATGTGTGTGTATTTTGTTTTCAACACATTAGTCACAAGCCCAATCCTGCCAGCTTCAGCTTTAAGTCTGCTATTGTCTCAAAGTTACGTGCATCGATATCATCGTCGTCGACGAAGCCAAATAGTTAAACAGACTTCTTGAAGATCGTGCGACTCGTGTTTATACCAGCTCTTCGAATCACACCCTCCAGTGCAATCTTGAACAACAAACACGACTATCTATCACCTTGCCGCAACCCTCTCCGAGATCTGAAGGACTCGAGAGTGTTCCCGATATGGACGATGGCAATCATGATCCCAGCGATGTTTGACCAACCACGTCGGTTTTTTGATATCCATACTGGCATAACTAATCTGCTGGTTTCGATCGATTCTCGATATTTCATACAATATCCAAATAATATCGAAGTAACCCCGAAAAAAATCTAAATCATATAGTCGATTGAGAAATCCATTCTAGCATCCTCAGTTTTTTTAAATCACAAAATTTTGAAAAAAAAATGAATGGTCAAATATTACGAAGTCATATCGGCTCACAAGTATTATTAATAATTACCTTGTATTCTCAATGAAAAATCACCATCTCTCTTTGTGAGTGGCGTGCGTGCTGTTGGTTCAAATCGGTTCAAACCGACTATAAGATCACTTTCCATGGCAGAGGTGTGATGGTCGTCTCTACATTGCAACTAATCAATACATACTTTCCTGACCGGAGGATGCTGGCGCCATTGAAGACCACATGAAGTCGTGATTTCGACACGTTTTGTATTGTTTTATAGCATGCCTGACAGAACAACTTCTACATTGACTTTTATTAAAAATGGATGCAAAATCGTCACGATTCTAATTCTTCTCGCTACAAACAACCAGCTTTGCGTGCCAATGAAAGCCATTCAGACTACACATTTTACGCCATCCACAATCAATCTCCCTGTTTATAGAAACTCCTATCGCAACCATCTTCCAAATTAATCTTCAGAGACTGAAAATGTTCCACCTAATCCATTCGATTCGCAAAAGCCTCAACAATCACCTGACATCCTTTCATCCCTTTCGCTTGCCACACAAACATGTGTCTGACTTCTACGCCCACAAATACTGCACAAGATCCCGACCGATAAAGGTAATTCCCGAATGGAATCAGAGGGAGAGAGATAGTGAGAAAAGACACCACATATAAAAGAGGAAACCACGTTAATCAAAAGCTAACGGTCCTATAATCCTCAACCTTAAGCCCTTCCTTGCGAATGTTTCGCTAAGCCATCACCGTCAGCAAGTCTAGCGAAACCATTCTCACATTTCCTCACCTCCCACTACTCCACCTTGACGGGGTTTGGTGCGCTGTTTCATTTCCGTGGAAAATCGCAACAATGAAAAAAGCCATTAGGGAAAAACTGAATCGCAGCGCGAGGACCTACACCACCTTCTAGAGACGCACACTATGGGTTAATGGTGAACAAATTCAGTCGCTATATAGCTTTTACTTCAGGTGTTGTTTTCGCAGCAACAACGGCAACGAAAATCGAAACACAGGCAGCCAAACTTAGCAAAAAACCAAACAAAAGGAAGTCTTCCAGCTTCCAGCTCTAGAAGCCCCAGCACCATGGACCGTGGACTAGTGCTTTATTGCACGGCCAGAATCCTGGCTGGTGAGTCTCGCGTTTTAACGATGATCACCGTCGAGGGTGCTGAAGAGAATGGCTTTTGTTCTCACACTTTACGCTCGGTCGTCGGTCCTCGTACTGCCTCCAGGAAAAGGTCTCTTCCCGAGAGAACGCTTCCGCTGGACTATTTCCGATGCTGGTGTCGAAGATAATGGTAAGCGAGCAAGCGGAGCTGCTTTAGGTAGATTTGATTAGCACTCTGTTTCTCCCTTATCTTCTAGGTCTTTGCCGTTTGATGGGGTTTATTTGTTCGTTCTGTTGGGATGCTGGGAATGGCTGTAAAGTAAAAACAATACGGAATTGTTTATTGGACTTGGAATTTCAGTGTTGAATTCCGTTCTTATCTGTATGTAGGAGCACATCATGTCTGCTCGGAGGGCTTATGGTTTACACTGTCCTATTTTTTTGCTGAGTTAAATACACAGCTTGAAAAAGCTATCATGAACAAAAAGCAACGTCACAAAACTTACAAACTAACATTATAAATCGTGTAAAGTAGTGGAACATTCCATACACTACCGATAATATTGTATACAAAAGCTCGTCTGCATTGCAACTATTTCATGCAAATTGCTGCTCATGTGGAAGAAAATACAATCTTACATGCTCTGATATTGACATAACAGGAATCTCCAAGCAACAATATTGTAAGTTTCATTTTTGAAGCTGAACATTTCAGAAAATGTAAATTTTTGAGATGGAAAGGAAAAATTTCAAAATATCATCTTCAGTACTGGACAAAATAAAGTACGCACCTTCCGTACTTTTAAAATTTGTCTTATCGCCAGAAACTACAGAATAACAATATGTAAGTATCTTGATGAACATGATTAATATCTTATGGAATGTAAAATCTACATACGTATTTTACGGACATGATTGATTGTCATTGCCACACTTGAGAGTGATATTTTGGAACAAAAAACTACAAGGTTCTATTGAGTGATTGCTCAATTTTCAACAACAAGGTTTATTGCGATTGTTCGTTTCATATGGACAAAGTAAACACTCAAAAATTCTTGACTTTTATTGCTAATTGCTAAAATCAATAAAGACTGTATTCGATGAACGTCTGGACACACGCCATTATTCGTAACTTCTTGTAGCGTGTGGGTACAGTATTATTGAAATTTTAACTGAATGTATTTCATTGTGTTGTGTCAATTGTGTAATGAGTTTCGTGAAAATCGGTCGAGTGATTTCAGTGATGGCTTCGAATGAAGAAATAGTGCGCCAACAAATTTTGGGCACTCACTTCTGAAAACCCAAACGCTTCTCATCGATGGATCGGAAAACAGCTCGGAATCGCACATTCAACCGTATCTCATGTGATCAAAACGTTCAAGGACCGTAAGACAACCAAGCGGAAAAATGCAGTGGCAAAAAATGTGGCACATCAAATCCGGAGAAGGCCAGGATGGTATTGAACCAATTTAAGCGTTATCCCAACATTTCGATCAGGGATGTTATGAAAAAGGCGAAAGTTTCAGTTTGTTTTGTGCAGTAAAACAATGAAACGTTCTTGGATTACATGTGTACAAGGTCCAGAAGGCACCGAACCGTAGCGATAAACAGAACTCGGTGGCCAAACTCGTGCAAGAAAACTGTACAGGAGGGGTCACAAAACCGTTCTGCATTGTGATGGACGATGAGACCTACATTAAAGCCGACGCCAAACAAATGCCAGGACAGGAACACTACGTCGCCATCTCTAAGTTGGCCGTTCCGGAGAGTGTACGGAAGAAGAAACTGTCGAAATTCGCCAAAAAATTCCTTGTCTGGCAAGCGATCTGCGGATGTGGCAAATGAGTCAACCCTTCATCACCTCTGGGACCGTCAACGGACAAATCTGTAAGGACGAATGCCTCCAAAAACGACTTCTGCCTTCTTGAGATCTCACGATGGCTCGACACTGTTTGGCGGATTTGGCATCTTGCCACTATGCCCGGCCCGTCTTAGACTGGTACAAAGATAATAATGTAGTTTTGTACCAAAAGACGTCAACCCTCCAAACACTCCGGAACTTCGCCCAATTGAAAAATTTGGGCAATCATGAAGGCAAAGCTCGTTAAAACTCCAAACTGATAGAAAATGAACTTGAACTAAAGAAAGTGTGGTTGCAAGCAAGTAAGTCAAGTCGGTCCTATCATTGCCCAAAATTTGACGAAAGGGGTCAAGGCAAAGATGCGGGCATTTGGGTTGGGAGAAGAGAGTTCAATTAATCCAACGATGTCAAAACTTAACCATTTAGTAGTACTTTTATTTCCAGAAAGTTTGAAAAGAACGCTCCAAGGGAAAACTTCAGGATCTTATTTTGTGTGTCCAAATTTCATCGAATACAGTCTTTAACAATTAATGTATACTCTTTGACTGTTATTTTTTGTATTCACCCATGTGTGGAGTAACGATCTATGATGAAATTTGTCAGAAGCAGATCGAAATGCTTCAAAGATTGTTTGGAATGATTTCATAATAAAGGGTGTCCACAGTTAAATTGTTAAATCACTTTCAATAAGCTGTACCATTTCGCCCTTCCGGGTTGATTTCAACGAAATTTTGGGTGAAATGACCTCAGCGTGTATTGTTTACACTGTGTGAGTTTCATTGTGAAATGTGTCGTTCTTTCGAAAATGGAGTCGAAGGAACAGCAAGTGCGCGAGAAAATTTTGCACACGCACCTCGACAACTCACTTCTTTCGCACCGAGTCATCGGAAAGATGTTGAAAATTCACCAGTCTACAGTGTCTCGTGTCATAAAACGTTTCGGGGAACGTTTAACTGTCGATCGGAAGAAGGTGAGTGGTAGAAAAAGTGTTCCGTACTGTGTGAAGGATCACAAGCGAGTGGTTGCTGCCTTTAAACGCAAACCCAACTGTTCCGTTCGGGATGTCGCGAAAAAGCTGCACTTGACCAAAAGTTTCGTGCAGAAAGCCAAGAAACGAGCCGGGCTCCGTTCATTCAAAGTTCAGAAAGCTCCAAACCGCAATGAAAAACAGAATAGGACAGCTAAATAACGTGCACGTGAGCTGTACACACAAATGTTGACGAATCCACACTGCTGCATCATGGACGATGAAACACACGTAAAAGCGGACTTTAAACAAATTCCCGGCAACCAGTATGTGACTGTGAGAGACAAGTTTTATGTTCCAGAGTCTCTCAGGAAACAGCAAGTGTCAAAGTTCCCCAAGAAATTCATGATTTTTCCACAACAAATCCATGTGGTAAACGGAGCAAGCCTTTCGTGACAACTTCAACTGTAAATGGTCAAGTATACTTGAATGAATGCCTGTAAAAAACGACTGCATCCGTTTCTCAAAACACACAACGTTCCTACAATTTTTTGGCCGGACCTAGCCTCTTGTCACTACTCCAAGGATGTTCTGGAGTGGTACAAGACGAATGGTGTCAATTTCGTGCCGAAGGATCTTAATCCCCCAAACTCTCCAGAGTTGCTACCAATTGAAAAGTATTGGGCTTTAATGAAGCACGAACATGCTAAGCATCCAAAAGTTGTCATTTCAGAACAGGAAATGTTGAAGTCATGGTTGAATGTGGAAAAAGTCGGTTCAGCGTGTACAAAATCTATGCGTGGTATTAAGAAGAAAGTTCGGGCTTTTGGATTTGGTAAATAAATACAGTGAAATAAAAATACCTAAACCAAGATTATACATTGTATTTTATTCCCTGAATATTTCATGACAATCGGTTGAGAGACTTGTTTTTGAGGACGAGTTTAAAGTGATGCAATTTAACTGTGGACACCCTTTACGCGTGGAATGCTCCCACAGTGACCACCAGGCGACCCTCTACAGTATCGGCCGCCGGTGAGCTCCCACTACAACGAGGTGAATGACGACCTGCGTGCAAAAGTTGAAGACAAAGGACTTCGTCAAAGAGGTATTTACCGAGGCGTTTTGGACAAACAGCGGTGCAACGCTGGACACAAGAGAGTTTACAGAACCGGTAGCAATGGTCTGTGATGCATCCATGCAGAGGAATCAGGAGCCCTGGAACCGACGGCGCCCAGAGTTTTGCCAAGAAGTCGATGCGTACCCCTCGGACAGAGCTTACAGAATCGTGACGGCGAAGTATAAGCGTCCAGCGCCACCTGCAGAAATGTGCCCGGAAAAATTGAAGACAATCGTGGACGGTATTTTTCCGCATCATCAACGTTATTGCCGCCTACGCCAGATGCAACTGCTCGGATCTCCAATGAAGAGCCACTGTTAGTTGCAAAGGGTCTGAAGTTAATGAAAGCTCCGGGTCTGGATGGGATCCAAAATTTAGCACTTAAACCGCGATATTGGCGTTTCCAGACACTTTCAGAAGGGCGCTACAAAAATGCCTGGATGAAAGCTACTTCCCAGACAGATGGAAAGTTCAGAACCTAATGTTGCTGTCGAAACTAGAGAAGCGCCCAGGGGACGCAGCATCTTATAGACCCATATGCCTGCTGGATACCATCGAGAAACTTCGAGAAAGGATCATCCTTAACACGCTGACGCAGTGCATGGGAAGCCATCATGACCTTTCAAAGAGACAATACAGATTCCGAAAAGGCCTTCCGACGGTGGAAGCAATCCGGATAGTCGTGCAGAGAGCAGAGAAGGCATCAAAGTAGAAAAAGAGAGGCAATCGGTTTGACGTCAACAACGCCTTTAACAGCGTCAATTGGAAGACTTTCGCCGCATCACTGCACAAATGCCTGTTCCTGGCTACCTTTGCAGAATACTAGGGAGTTGCTTCCAAAACAGAGTCCTGGTATACGGAACGGAGTTGGGGGAGAAATCTATCAGGATCACGGCAGGGGTGCTACAAGAACGCGATGTACGATGGAGTATTAACGCTGAAGTTGCCTAACGAAGTAGAGATCGTCGGGATTGCAGATGATGTCATCCTAGCGATAACGAGACTCTGGAAGTGGTAGAGATGCTGACGGCGGAGGGAATGGACGCGAGTCCAACGACAGGACTGGAGCAAAATTGCATCTGGCTCATCATAAGACGGAGGTAGCGCTGGCTTGCATCCGCAAAGCAGTTCAACGGGTTGACATCAACATCGGGTGACACGCAATTCTGTCAAAGCGTGCATTTATGTTCCTAAGGGTGATGGTTGATAACCGCTTGAATTTCAACGCGCACGTCGACTACGCCTGTGAAAAGGCGGTGAAAGCGGTCAATGCGGTAGTGAGGATCATGCCGAATGTCGGTGGACTGAGAAGCAGCAAAAGGCGACCTCAAGCGAGTGTGGCAACTTCAATTCTGAAGTATGGAGTAAATTAATCATCTCGATTTCGAAGAAATTTGCGAACTTTTCCCGGAATACGTTTCGTCAACCGGCGTACCTTATTCTCACCCATAGTTTTGGCAATCTTTTTCCACTTGGTTCTTAATTTATTGATCCTTTTGACTACACTGCCATTCATCTTCAGCTTCCTCTTCATAATATCCAAAAATCGGCCTGAGCTGCTGACAGTTTGATGGATTGAGTTCTATCGGTATAAACTGAATCCCGTTGGTTTCATACCACTGCACCACTGTTTTACTGTAATGACAGCTTGCAAGATCTGGGCAAAACATGGCAGGTTCATTGTGGGATCTAATAAATGGCAATATTCGCTTTTGGAGACATTCCGTTCTGTACAGTTCGAACTTCACCGCGAAAAGAAACTTTTGATGTTGTTATTGTTATAGGGAACACATAAGATGTCATAGTTTACAAATCTGAACCACTAGGGTCGCTGTAAGAATCAAAAATGTTTGTTCCAATACTAAATGGGCCACACCTCAATCGTGGGAAGCTGAACAGGGTGTTCTGGCTTATGGCCATGTAAATCGTGAGCGTCTACAAAACAATTTCGTCGGGTATGCATTATCGCTGGCATGATGCCCAATTGCATTATCCTGGTTGAGGACGTCAAATGTTATCAGCGGAGGAATACCAGAAATGCAGTCAGAATCGTCAGAACGGACTCATTGGCAAAACGGGTTCAAGAGTGGGACAATGCGGTGAAAGGAAGGTGGACCCACCGGCTCATCTCAACTGTATCAACTTGGGTGAATAGGAACCATGTAGAGGTGAATTTCTATCTGACGCAGTTCCTCTTCCGGCATGGCTGCTTCCGGAAGTATTTGCATCGGTTTGGTCACGCTTCTTCACCTTTTTGCCCAAATTGTGTGAACCCGGAGGAGACATCAGAGCACGTCGTCTTCCAATGTCCTAGTTTCGAAGAAGTATGCAGGGATATGCGCGGCGTGACAGTCAACAATGTTTTTGAAGAGACGTGCCACAATGAAGACACATGAAACGCTGTCGATATGGCCATAATGAAGATACTGTCCGAGCTGCAGAAGAAATGGCGAAGTGACCAACGATCCAGGGTCACTGGCTAGAGCCAATGCAAGACTGATCGGTTCTGAAGGAATTTCTGGGCCGAAGACCTCCCTGTCGGAATAGGCTACATCCATCGCCGGGAACTAGTTGAGTAGAACGCGTCGTAGCATCTGTTTTGGGTCACCGGGGCGTCAGCGAACCGTACGCCCGGCTCCACCAGAATCACTGGACTGACTTCGGCACCCTACCGGTCGGTTGGAGTGAGTGGCAACAGCAGAAGACCCGGTTTTGAGGGAAGTTCCATCGCCGAGAAACTCTTCTTCGGCGTAAAGTAGACCCACCGTCGGGGACTACTCAAGCCGACTGCGTCAAGAAGGGGGAGTTAAATGGCTCAGGAAGTGGGAGCTAAATGGCTCACCGTGGTTCGGTTTCGGGAGAACTCCCGCTGCCTGGGAATCCTCCGTCGGAGTAGGGTACACTCACCGTCGGGGCCTACTTGAGTCGATTGCGTCAAGGTTTGGGAGCTACATGGCTCTACTGAAGTAGGTGGGAGTTGAACGGCTCAAGAAGGCAAATGGAGAGTAGAGCAAAGGTGCAGCAACGCCGATGCATAATTAAAAATTAAGAAGCGATGACGACCGTGAAAGAGAGCACGTCATGACGGTCGGCTACTCCACATTGGTGCAAGTTTCGACAGTGGTCCCGGGGGAAGAAGGCTAACGGAGAAAAACGGTTGTTTTTAGTGGTTAGGCACGAAAAAGAGTCCCATCATCGCTCTTGTGAATCCCACACCGTGCCAAACACACGAAAGGTCTGCCTTTTGAACCTTTTTAAATTAAAAAATATACTCTCTCTCTCTCTCACACACACACACACACACACACACACACACACACACACACACACACACACACACACACACACACACACGCTCATCCCCTATGTGTCGAAGTGGGTGAACAGGGAGCATGGAGAGGTGAAATTTTACCTCACACAGTTCCTGTCCGGGCACGGCTGTTTTCACCAATACCTGCACCGGTGTGGTCATGCGTCGTCACCTTTCTGCCCGGCGTGTGCCGACGTGAGAGAACTCCAGAGCACGTGGTGTTCGACTGCCGAGAATTACGGAGTTGCGAAGGGAATGCCTGCCCAAGGCCGGATAATATTGCAGAGCGAATGTGCAACGAAGAAGACACGTGGAACGCGGTAAGCGGAGTCGTGACGCAAATACTGTCGGAGCTACAGCGTAAATGGAGACGGGACCAGCAAACAAGCGCCAGTTCTAAGGAGTATCCAGCGCAGTGAGCAGTGTAGGACGCCGGTGAACCGGAAGTCTTCTGCCAACCGGAATCGTCGGGCCGACCTCGGCACTCTAACAGTCAGCCTGCTGAAGAAAGAAGAAATAAGAAGAAAGTGCTTCGGGTATGTAGGGCACCGCCAGTGCGGACGTCATCCACCACCGGAACTGCCGGACCACCTCTGCAACTCGCAGACAAAGTCAGCACAATGCGCGTTAGCGTCCCCTGTGATAACCGCCGGTAGTCGGGGCACCATCAGTGCGGAAGTTTCCTTCACCTGAACTGGTGGACCACCCTCGACGCCGGTGGGAAGCAGGAGGATTCGAAAGAAAGATACAACGTAGCAGCGGAGCAGTGGATCATCCAGCCAGTCGGCGAACTAGCCTTAGCTAGGGGTCGGAATTTCAGTAGAAGTGCATGAGCACAGACCCCCCCCCCCCTCCCCGAAGTAGTCGCAGCATTTCGTGGTCCCGGGGGGATCAAGGTAAGGAGCATAAGGGATCCGGATTTTCCGGGAGGCACATTTTTAGCAGGTCGGGCAGGAGCCCAACCCTGTTTGCCTGAACATTGTGTGGTGTCTCAGGTGTCTGTCACGCAGATTTTTGATGGCCTTTCAACCCTTATAAAAAAAAACACACACTCGCATACACTGTTATAAGGAGCTGTGCCAAACCGCTGATGCTAACCCCTGAGGCTGCGATCAAAGGCCCAACAATGGCTATAGAGCTACCTCCAGCAAAACTGAAAGAAGTTACGCTGAGGGCACACAAGTCTTGCACAAGCTCAAGCTGAAGACACAAAAAAGAAGAAGTGCTAAAGAGGCACACATACCGGAAGGAATCCCTATCGTGGCTCTGAAAGTGGCAACTCAAGCTTTTCCGAACATGTTCAAAGATCTGCTGCTGAAATTTCTAGAGGAAGGCCGTTTCCCTGGCAGGGGTAAAATTCAAAAACTAGTGTTGCTTCCGAAGCCAGGAAAGGCTCGGGATCTGCTTCATATGACAGTTTACTATTCGGACCGTCGAAGTCCGGAGAGGTCATCCGCAACAGACTTGAAAACTACCGAGAGCGAGCACGGCTGATCGAGGATGCAATTTGGTTGTCGAAAGGGACGATCGACAGATACTATTCGGTAGCGATACGCCATTCGGAAAGTGGTCGTACAGCTGGGAAGGAGGCCACTGCAGAAGCGCGGCACAGAGTGAGGGTCCCCGATTACCTGATTACCTGTGCAGAATTCTAAACAGTTACTTTCATAATCGGGTGCTGATCTACGAGACCACTGTGGGACGGAAATCGATGAACGTCATGGCGGAAGCTCTGCATGGTTCTATCATCGGCCCAACACTTTGGAACGAGATGTACAACGATGTGCTGATGCTGAAGCTTCCCAAAGGCGTAGTGCTTATAGGCTTTGCGGACGACTAAGTAAAATTACTCTGGAAAACGAACTTATAAGACATCATCTTATATTTGCGTTATTTTCAATAGCTCAATTTTTAAAAACCAATAATTTGCAATACATGAATCGACGCGTAGTAAATGTAGTAAACGTTTTAGAAAATCGATCCTGAAATGACTGAGTTATTAACATTTATAATCTAAACATATTTCGTGACGCTAAACCTTTTCCCAGTATTCAAAACGCAGACTTAGTCCTAACGTCAAAACTTGTCATGTTTAATTGTATCTGTATCAGGACTATAGTTTGATGTTGTCAATTTGGATTTTTGCAGTTAGAAAATTTTAAACTAATGTTCGGATAAAAATTTCCATAAAAAATAGGCATTTTTCAGTAGTTGCATTTGAGATGGATAGTAGGTATTCTGTACAAGTAAGTCCTTTAAACTAGTGCAGTAATGGGGGTGACTCCAGTGTAGTGGTTTGCATCTATCACGCCAAAGGCACGAGTTCGAAACTCACCCCGGACAAGTTACAAAAATACCCAAAAGGTGAATCCTAGAGGGTTTGAGCTGTTTAGTGGAATGCTTGTAACTATAATTGAGAAGAAGATTGTACTCCAATCATTTGCTTATCTCGACAGAAACGGCATTTCGTTATAATGTGACTTTCAGTATCTCGTACTAATAACTCGACTCGAGGAACGTAGGAAAGTCGAGCTATTAGTACGAGACACTGAACAAGTCTGCATATAATAGACGAAATACGCGTATCTGTCTAAGATAAGCAAAGGTAGTTGGAATTAAATGAGAATACAATGTCTCTTATTTCTAGCTACCCAAAGGTATTTGAGTGACTACGACGGAGATAAACCAGCCCAGGGATGAAAATGTCGATAACCAAGGCACTTAGAATTGCCGACACATGTTCAATGCCAATTTAAATCCACTTCCTCTAACGGAAGACCATGGCCACTTTGTTCCCATTTACTACCTCGAAATTGAATGGCACTACCCTCAAATGTTGGTCGGCTATCTCCTGCCTTTCATCTCCGATGGATGGTCAAAAACAATGCAAAACGTTATTACCTTGACTGACTTGTGCGGACTAAAAACAAACACCGGTCATCAATTTCCACGAAGTGGATGCCCTGGAATCTAAAAATTCCATTACGACGCCATGATTCCCGGGCGGTATAGAGGGAAAATCATTAACTTTTTTCGCCAGGTAAATCATACACTTGCTGTGCATGCTAGTGCGGAAGTTGAAAAGTGTGACCAAATGGGAAAAGCGAGAACTTTGTTGACTTTTAATTTATTTCCGTAATTTTTTTTATATCCTTTGGAGTCTCGGGTTTTCCATATATCTATCAGCATGGATTGCTCCACATTTCGTGCCCTCCAGGGGAGGTAGATATATTTTACGTCACACGGTAGGAGATGGGAGGAAGACCATCAGCGCGTTGTTATCATCACCACGGATGGCGGCCCGAAGGCTTGCGATATAGCCGTTTTTTTTTTATTTGCGGCGGAATGGGAAATGGTTTTTTCTTTACAGGAAAAAGGCATTTTCGGCTATTTATTTTTGTAATGACTGTGAAATCCCGTTCAAGCAAAAGAGTGTTTATTAGTTTTGTTTGCCAATTTTAAATGCTTATGTAAAATTGTTTCGTCAACCAACACCTCCTCTATGTATCTTTAAAGCCGAAATGTGTACAAAGTGGCCCACTCTATAGACGGTTTTCGAAAAAAAAATTAATAAAACCTTTCTAAGACCATAAAGACATTGAAAATGTACTAGTGAATGATGTTATGGCCACTTGAGAACCATCAGGGGCTGTTTATAAACCACGTAGACAATTTAGGGGGGGGGGGGAGGGGTTTCGAAAAAGTCTACGTTTGTCTACTATGGGAGAGGGGGGGATATACCAAACGTCTACGTAGACCTCAGCATAACGTAGCATAACATCCCGTTCACATCTTCATATAAGCATCTATATATATAAAGACTGTCTACGTTAAATTTCGGACTACAAAATAATAGTAGCAAATCAAAATTTACACATTATTCAGAAATACCGATTGTTTATTTCACAATAATAGATTCATATCTACATAAGAAAAAGTTGATTAAGATGTTAATCCTTCTTTCTGTAATATTCTCGAACATCCTGTGATACAACCACGATCAGGTTCCTTATTTTAGTTTGGAAGAGTTTCTGCTTAACTAGAGCACAGTCCTTCTCTATTGGGCGAAGTTCTGGACAGTTTGGTGGATTGGCTGTTTTTGGCACGTATTTGACCTCTTGTACCTTATACGATTCCCGGACGGATTTCGCATAATGCCGAAACAGACTGGAGAGTCGTGGTTTTTGATAAACAATAACAACCGCTTTTGCAGACATTCTTTCTCGTACACATCCTCATTGATAGTGTCGGTAGAGACGAAACTTTTAGATTTTCAACCACAACTACATATGCCCTGCCAAATCAAATACTTCTTCGAGAATTTTGACACCTTTTTTGTCCGGAAATACTTAGCAACGGTGTTCCTTTGCATTGCGGTATAAAAAGCCAGACCCTGAAGCTATTTAAAGTCTTTGAGTACGTATGTTTCGTTGTCCATTTTGATACAAAAAAATGTTTGCAAAAAATTGGTGTCATGCACCTTAGCACGACTTTTTGCAGTGAAATTTTGCATTTCATCACAGTTGGGCACCTTTTTCACTTTGAACGGCTTCAGTCCTTGCCCCTGCTTCACTTTTTGTACATATAATTTTGACTTTCCCGCCACATTTCGCACAGATAGTTTGGGATTTTTCTCAAAAATGGCTATCACCTTCTTGTTTATTTATCGGGAGCATACTTTTTGATTTCTTCCACTTCCAACCTTCCGGCTGGCAAAATGATTTGCAAACACATAACACGGTACTTTTGGGAATTTTAGTTTCTTGGCAGGATCGCGTACCGATAAACTCGTATTTCACTGCCGTTCGTAAAAAATGCGTGTCCACTTGATTCGACGCCATTTTACTGAATGTAAAAAGAACGTAAACATGTTGTACCACGAAATAAAGTGGAGAGTTTCAGCTGTCTTTTTTTAAAACATCGATAGATCGAATGCATGGTACTAACTCAACAGTAAGTTTATGATGGCAACCACCCAAGCAACACACCTCTTTCATAATTTGTTGGAGAAACCTGATTGTTACTTAATTGAGTCACATTGCAGTTACTTTGACTTATTTGCAACAAGTGTGCTACTAGGATATTGAGTATTTTTATTTATACGTGAATGAGATGATATTTGATAGTTAACTTGCTCCCATTTGACAAACATTCAGTAGAGAGTTTTAGCGCTTGTGGGGCAAACTAGAAAATACATTAAGAGGGCTAGGAAGACGTCAACTTGCTTTGGAAAATATTCAAAGAAGATAAACTGAACTTGATATCTAAAGTGAAAACAAAAATAGCCGCATATGCTCTTATTGTGAACTGCATTTTGCGACAAAAGTGAACGCAGATCAACGCAAAAGCATCCACAAGGCAGATATTTTGTCGAAGAAAATAAGGCCACTCATGATTCTGTAGCAACACCAGAAAGATTTTTTTTTTGAGGTTTTCGAGAACGGAGCTACGGAAGTTCTATGGATAGAATCACGTTTTGTCGAAATCATTGGACTGATGAACTTTAATTATTGGTTTAAGCAGTTATACTGTGGGTATCTTTAGCATTTGTATAATTGATTGTTGGTATTTTTTCATTCATGCAGTATTTTTATGAAACTATCAAAAAAATGAATAACTGAATAACTTGATTCTTTGAGTTTTATTTCATAAATCGTTCCTCAAACCGCCACAGCCATATTGTAGAACATTTTCCATATATAAATTTTTTTTTTGATAAAGTCTACGTAGACTTAAAGGGGGGGTTGGAAAAAGTCTACGAAAGTCTACGACGGGGGAGGGGGGGGGTTTGAAAGTGTCAAATTTTGGTCTACGTGGTTTATGAACAGTCCCTCATAAAACTTATTGGCCGCCATCAAAACCAGGATAGGGCCAAATGGCCACACCTGTCATACTTCACGGTGATATTGGTTTTTGTTGTTCTGCTTTGCTCGATTCTCTGCTCTTCTGATTTATTGAACAATATATAATAACTAGGAAAAAAAGTTTTAACGTTGCGGGAAATTTTGATTGATAGCAAAATATTCGAAACAAATTAAGTTTTTCATAGCGTTCAATGCTCGAAATCATGTGCGCATTTAATTTTATTGTGAATATTAGTACGAAAAGAGCCGAAAATAATGCGCCTCGGAAATAATGCGTTTTTACATCTACAAAAACAAAATTGAAACAAATATATTCGATCAATTAATCAGGAATTTCCTGAAAATTTATGGAAATCAATAAGGTTATGATGTAGAAGGAGATGTTCGCTCATCACCATGGGGCACCAAGAGTGAACAACAATGTTTTTGGCTAGAATGAAAGATGTGAAGAGAAAGTGTTGAAAGGTCCGTCAGAGTGCGGCAGGTAGGAAAATTAACAGATGTTTTTGAAAATTGAGCGAAAGGGCGTGTATCCAATGGCACTCGAACCATGGACGTCAATCTTTGCCTAACATCCCACTGCGGGGTAGGTTGTAGCGACGGAACAAGTCCGCCACTTCAACAGGCAAAAATTGACGCATGGAAAGACGCTCATGTACCACTGTGGCTTGTATAGTTTATTCTTAGCGATCTATTGTGTGCACTCTGTTTACTGATGCGCACATGGGAGAGGAACTCTCTCCTTTTTTGGGTTTGTTTTGATTCGCACCGACTGACGATCACTCAAGTTAGATGTCGTACTCTGGGACTGGGACTGGGATCGCTTCATACGATAAATTAGGGCGATGGACTTCAACCACCGGCACAAGCATTCCATAGTGCTATTCTTAGTAGGTTTTAAACGGTAGGTAGGTAGGTGCCTCACTTACAGTACTGGCAACAAAACACACTGTAAAACCCTTTAGAAAATTAATTATATTTTGACTATGATAATATATAGCACATGAGTTTGTTTGAAGAAAATTATCGATATTCCATATGTATTTAAATGAATGTGTCATTTTGCCGACGGCGTGCTTCCTTTTCCTGTGATAGATATACTGAGAAAATGTTTAACAATTTAAGCTGGCAAAAATAAAGTACACATCACAGTGACATTATTTTTTATCACTACAGACAACACCATATCGATATACTTTCCTCTTGTCCACTCATACCCAGGGCTGCCAGATATTTTTTTCAAATATCTGTGATAAAAATTTGAAATGTCTGGGAATGTTTGTTATTTTTTTTTTACAAAATTAGACTTCTTTCAACGAAAAGTAGCAATAAGAGAGCGAGTTATGTCATTTTCGCTATATGTGTGATTATGTTAACGTTTTTGCATCTTTTTCTTGGATTGTATGTTTCCTCTTGAACTTCTTGGCAGTCACTTATTATATTCTTCAACATTCACGTTCAAGAACCCAACATTACCCTCTAGAAACATTTGGTAAGTTTTTTTTCCCTGGACTTAGTTACTTTCTAAACTTCTGATAAGTCTCATCCTGAACTATGAGGGAAATTTCCACCAAACTTTGGGAAAGTACTCTCCAGAATTTCTTGGAAAATCTTATTGAAGTTGTAAGAAGTTTCAATCTGAACTTATGAGAAGTTCTTTTCTGAACTTCCGAAGGGAGTATTCTCCTGAACTTCGGGGATGTTTGTCCCTGTATTTCTGTGAAGTTCCTGGTTGAACTACTAGAAAGCTCCCCCAAAACTTCTTCCTTAAACTACTAGAAAGTTTCTTCCTGATTTATCAAAAGTATCAAAAGTATTTTCTGAACTTTGAGAAGTTCTCATTCTGAAATGCTGGAATGTTCGATTCGAACCTTTAGGGAAGCTCTCTAGAACTTCTGGGCAAGGTTGTGGCTTATCATTTTTGACTTATCCATATTCATTTGCTGATAGCTCTTCTCAGAAGCTCAATTTCAAAATATAATGTACGATGAACTTATGGTGCTTGAGTAGACCTACAACTTGGTCTAACAATACATAGCTCTATCTCTTATATCTGAGGAATAAGAGCGTATATTCGCAGTGATCTTCGCGATGATATTCGCGGTGAAGATCACGCGATTATCATCGTGAAGATCACTGTGAATATACGCTCTCATGTCGAAGATATAGGAGTTAGAGCAATGTACTGTTAGACAAAGTTGTAGGTCTACTCATGCACTACAAGTTCATCATACATTATATTATCAAATCGACCCTCTGAAAGGAGATATTGGCAAATGAATATGCCTGAGTCAAAAATGATAAGCCGCAACCCTGCTTCTGGGTAGTTCCAAATAAACTTCTGGTCTCTCCGGAACTTCTGAAAAGACCTCCTGTGAACTTCTGAGGAGTTCTTTACTGAATTTTTGGAAAAATTCTTTCTTGATCCTACAGGTAGTGCCCTCTCTGGTCAGTTTCTTTCTGAAATTCGGGTGAGTTTTTTCTTGAGCTTATTCTTTCCAAACTTCTGATTGGTCCCATCCTGAACTGCGAGGACATTATCATTGAAAACTTGGGAAAGGTGTCTCCAAAGTCCTAGGAAAATTCTGTTAAATTTGTTCTTGAAGTTTCTTCCTGGACTACTGAACTTTTGGGAAGTTTTCTCCAAAACTTTGAGGAAGTTTGTTCCGGAACTATTGGGAATTTCGTGCTCAAATTAGAAAGTACCCCCAATGCTCCTGTAAAGAATCTGTTCTCTCTCAAGAATTTTGAGAAATCTTTATTCTGAAATTTTTAAATGTTCTTCTCTGGGTTTTGCCAAATCTGCCTAGCCTAAGGATTTTTTTCCTGATATTTTGAGAAATTATAGGTAGTTCCCTTCCTGGTTGGTTCCCGTCTAAAATTTGGGGCAGTTTTTTTTCTGAAACTATCTTGAATTTATAGGAAGAACTCCAAAACCTCTGAAAAGTTCCTGAATCTCTGATAAGTCCTCTCCTGATTCATGGGGAAGTTCTGTCCTGAAGTTCCGGTAAGTATGATCTTGAACTTCGGTAATGTTCGGTCGTGAATTTTTGAAGGATCTTCTTACTTGAACTGCTTGCTCCCTATACTTCTGAGAAGTTTCTACTTGTCTACGGAGAATTTTTTTTTCGAGGAAGTCTCTTCCTCGGGAATTATCTTCCTGAAGCACTGGGGTGGGGTTTTTTCTATCTATACTTCTAGGAATCTAGGACAAATTCAGGGATATATTTCTAAATCCCTAGTACAAATGTACTGAAATGATGCATTTAGTAGTACTTTGGAAAATTCAGAGTTTTAAGATTTATTTCAATAGCTCAGAACTTTTTTCGGTTGTTCTGTCCCCCGAGTAGCAACCAACTGGGCCTTAGAACAACAAACTCAGCGAGAATTTGTGGGAATATTTCTTGACTTTCGTTGTGACTTAAAGGCAAAGGACCAATATTACCAACGCTTTGACAATAATTTTTCACATGGGATTGAACCCTATCATAAGTAGGGACTCCATGTAACCTCGGAAAGGGCCTATACGATACTTTCCTCCCGGCCCATTGTGTCTCCAAGTGGCCCACCGCTTTCGTTTCTTCAAGGATTTCTACTTCAAATGATACTTACGATATTTGAACAAAGCTTGTTACCGTATCTTCAATACTGTTCAGATCCTTGTACGTTTTAAATCCGAAGTTCAGAGAATACCTTTATATGGAATTTAAAAAAATATTGCAAATGCCTGTAAAAGTCTCCAACATAAATAATATGCCTGCTAAATGTCTGCATCATCAGAAAAGTCTGCAACAAAAATGAAAAGTCTGCAAATTTACAGACATGTCTGTGAATATGGCATCCCTGCTCATACCGGACGTAACCATTGCAAGTGTCAAACGTTTGTAATCGTGTTTGCATCATAGATGCAAAGTTTCGAGTTTGTTGTTTGAAGCACATCGAAAGCATGCAAATATCGTTGCAAGTGCGAAAACTTGTTGTGAGAGATTGTGAAAATGGTTTCTCATACAGGAAAATCGCGAAAAAGTTCGGAGTCAGCTTTTCTGTGGTTCATAAGCTTTGGAAAAAATATCAACAGCGGGGAAATGTGAGTGATAAAGGTGGCCGAGGAAGAAATCGTTCGACAACAGTCAGACCAGATGTTCGAATACTACGAGAAGCGAGAGGTAACCTGAAAATAACAAGCCATGCGATCAGAGAAAGCTTGTCCCTAAATATATCCGCAAAAACTGTTCGTCTGCGATTGGAACAAGGAGGGCTTAAGAACAATTTTGCCGTACACCGTCCTCACATCAGTAAGCGTAATAGAATCAAACGTTTGGAATTTGCAAAAAAGTATGCGGATAAGCCCATTTCCTTCTGGAAAACGGTTCTTTGGACAGACGAAAGCAAATTCGACCTGATTGGTACCAAACAACGGCCGAGGGTGTGGATCAAACCAGGCGAGGAACTTCTGGACAAAAATGTAAGAAAAACTGTAAAGCACGGTGGAGGCAATATTATAATGTGGTCAGGAGTTGGAGAATTGGTCTGTATTGAAGGAATTATGATGGCCGACAAGTATATCGATATCTTCTCCAAAAATCTGGAGGTTTCCTTGCCGAAGGTTGGTTTCGAGCATGACTTCCTCTTTCAACAAGACAACGACCCAAAACATACGGCTCGTAAAACTCAAACGTTTTTCCGTGGATCACGTATCAAAGTGTTGGAATGGCCGCCCCAGTCACCGGACTTGAATCCGATCGAGAATTTGTGGTCGATATTGGATTCAAAAATGGACAAAACCAATGTTGCTAACAAAAACCACCTCTTTGATGCTCTACAGGAGACCTGGGAGTCAATTGACGAGTGATATTTGCGAAATCTTGTCGAAAGTATGCCACGTCATCAGTGCCAAAGGAAGTCATACAAAGTACTGAGTTCGAGTCGGTTTTGATTAAATTTGATTACCTAGTTATACTTCTTCTCTGTGTACTTTTTTCTTGTCCAGCGTAAATAAAAAAATAAAATAATTTCGAACTAATCCGAAACATTAAGTCTTCTAATTTATTTTTTTTGATATACGTTTTATTGTTCTTCACACTATTGCCTCCTTTTCGTCCAAAGGAATCGTTGCTGTAACTATAGAGATTATAATATAAATTTTCAAATAAAATGTAACACATGTGTGTGTACTTTTTTTCTTGTAAGTACTGTATATATCCAAACTGCGTTCAAGGTATTCTCTATATTAAGAAAAGAGGGAATGGGTAGAAGATCCATGAAAATGTAGGTATTCAAATTTTTATGTTCGGAGTATATTTGCACTTCGAGCTTTGATTTATCACATGTAAATCGATAATAGATAATGTAGCCGACCCAAGTCGGCTAACTAAACTTATCTACTTGGGCGCTCCCGAAGCTCGGCTTAGTAAACAAATGGCTTAAGTGCCACCTCATTCGAGGATCACTCGTCGTTTTGGGAAGCCCGGTAAACTCAAACCCCAGGGTAAGTTTAGTTTAACACAAAAGTTTGGAACAAGCTAGTAGACGTGAAAACTTGAAATTATAGTATTTATATCTACCGTCTTATACCGAAACAAAACTTAACGAAGTTCAACTTTGTACAAAACGAAAGCTCTGCTGTGATATACTGCACAGGACCAAGGTTCCTAAACTTCAAAATTGCACGCTTCAGGAAAAACTGCAAAGTGAACTAGGGTTCTTAAGCCGGCCTACCTGCACAGAAAAAAATAATGCATTTTAACAGGCGTGCAAAATTTCCCCTCTTTTAATTTCAAGCTTAATTCAGCATACAACAAATTTTACAACCTTTCATACAACAGACTTCATTCAGGCGTTATTTGTCATAAACAAGAAATAGCCTATTAATTTCTGCCAAATCTAGCGTTTCCTCTATGTTATGTGCATCAGTTAACGCGGAAAATTAAATGTTTTTTTTTTCAAACTGTGTGGAGAACAATAAACAATAAAAACTTCAGGGTGTTTAACAATAGGTGTCACTAAAACAAAATGAGATTACAGGAAAAAAATCAATAAAATCATAGCATTTATTTTTCCTTTGAAAGATACATGTTATAGAAATAAACCATCGTAACGTGCAAGTGCAGTGCTACTCCCAGCACTGATAAGATCCCCGTCTTCAAGCCTCAGAGCCGGCACACGCCCGAAACAAACCGCGAACCAAGGAAACACTTCACGTTCGCTTCAAACAAAACTCCCTCTTTATTACTGTTAGTGCAAACTTTTATTTTGTCTCCTTCCCTTCTGCAACGAACTCCCACTTTCTTAATTCGTACTCCTACCTCAGTTCTTGTTTTTTTTTTGCTCTTCTTCAAGGCCCCTTCAGCTGTCTCCTGTCCGTCAACTGTTCCTGCTGTTACTCCTCGGCCAGGGATCGCGGCTCTCCAATCGGCTTCACTAGGGTTGGACTGCAGCTTCGGTGGACCCCCAACCTGTCCCGTGCGTCGTTCGAGTGTGTTAACGAACTCGAAACCTTGACAAAGCTGGCCTGGATCGGTGACGCACGCAGAAGAACGGGAGGAATCAGGTTGGCGAACGGCGACTTAGCACCACCGGCGTTAGGCGGGGTCGAATTTGCCTAATCAGGCTCCTTCCGCAAATATTACGGTAAAACCGAGAGGTCCTGTGGGCGCGATGGAGAATTGGGGATGACGTTTATTTTTGTTAGGCAATGGTCGGGTCTGGTTCAGTGATTTTTTTATTAGATGTAGTGAACTCTTATCTGGATATCCAATTGGTTCAAAATGTCTTCCACTCAAACTTCTTTCAACTACCGAGTCGTTTGCTTCGATGTTTAGTACTGTTCGTTGACAAGACCGTTGCCGTTGAAGATCACAAGACTAATGACTGTGTCTTCTTATGATTATTGACCTCGTACAAATGGCCGTTGACCCACCGTTTTTGCTTCTCCTGGCAATGGCCCTTATTTTGTCGGACGAGGTCCCTAGTAGACCACAAAGTCCGATAAATCAAAGACAAATACTAATACAAATACAAATAAAAAACGGAATCGCCTATTTATCTAAACGCTCATTCGGATTTACCCAAAATTATTTATGAAAGGGGGTAGACGTTACTCAGTTCTTCTTTAATCTGGTTCAATCCCTGAGCTGTAAGTCTAGTTTGTACAATGGACAGATATTTGTTCTTGACTGAGAGACGTGTTTATAAACTACTAAACTACTAACTACTAAACGGCTATCGACTAAATCTAAGAAGAATCGTGACCGAGGCGACCATGATGATGACCGCAGGCGTTGAAACCTTGTGACGCCTGCGATCATCATCATGGTCAGTTCCTAGCAGTTCCTTTAATTGTAGGTGATTTTTATATGGTGCATTTTGTTCATATATTTTAGTCATTTAAGCCACTACAAAAAAGAACCAAGAACGAGCAATCATTAAATGGATGCCTTAGGATGGAAGGACGATGATGATAGCTAGCTAGCTTCTAGCTCGCGAAAATTATCGTGAGACTATGCGACACCTAAGAAACCGAAAGGGTAAGAATCTGTACGCAGTAGTCGTTTACCATCTTCCTGGAGCGGCAGAGAAGAGAACACACCTTGGTCGACTCCGGCACATAAATACAACAAATGGGCACCAGATCGAAAAGAATCTGGTGCCACTCCACACGTTTGTTAAAATTATGTTCCTTGGGATTCGTAGAAGATAAGGATCTATGAGAAAAGATGTATGTTCGTTTGGATCGTGAATGGTACAGTATTGGCGAGGGATATGAAAAAGAAAATAATCCATTTTCGGGAACCGGATTATTTGCAAGAACGGGAAGAACAATTGGAGCAACGCAGTCTTCTTGGAACATTGAATGTCTGTCCAACAGAGATAGATCAACAAACACAATGAGTTGTGGGAGAAGAATCGCTTGCTAACAGTATTTGGAGGTACATTAGTAGTTCATTTTTAGAAATATAAATAGATGTAAAAGAAAAAGCTGAATTTTTTTATTCCAATATTTTACCCAATTTCCATAAAATTCACATTTTATAATAATGAGTAGACCTAACCCAAAATAAAATAAATCGTGGGTTTATCCAAATTTGGGTTTAGACTCGGTTACCCAATTTTGAGTATTTCAAATTTTCATGATTTTGGTTACCTCTACTCAATTTTGGGTAAATACGAATGAGCGTGTTCAGTGATAAGCTGTCAAAAGAATACACTCAAAACGGGTATAGTTAATTCCGCTGTAAAAATTACCCAGCTGAAATAAACCAAGACTGAAAAAAGGTGACACCTATTGTTAGACACACTGTACATAAACGATAACGTGAAAAAATTTGTCAGAAAAGTGCACTCATCATACAAGAATCTCTACCTTACAATTAAACACAGACTATTTAACATGAATAAAATAAACATAAATTTTTTAAGGAAAGAAAAGTTTACGTAATTTCATTTTCATTTCATTTTGCAGCATTTGGTGGGGCAATAAGAGCGCAAGTCAGTCCAAAGCCGATGGTGAAGGAGGGGTAATGGCGAGCTAGTTTATTCAGACCACATGAACTCCATGGGAAGGAACAAGGATAGGTTAGGGTAGGTGGTTAAGGTAGGGCGACTTGGACTGGTTAAAAATACTACAAAAGCAAAATTATAAGTCGAGCACTTGACACTGAAGAAGTCTGTAACTCGCAGACAAAATGGGCCTATTTGTCAAAAGACAAGCCATCTCCAGCTGAATTTAAAGGAACTTGCTCGCGTTTACTAGTGATTACTTTAAAAAAGTGTTTCAATGTTTTATTTTTTATTTCAAAAAGCGATCAAATGAAGTGTTAATTTGAAATTATCCTTGTTTCCTAATCACAATCGTTCTACTATTGGACTATTCTACTATTCTAATTGAACGCTCAAAAAGTGTTTTTCAAATATTGTTTGTAAAAATGATATACTGCAAATCTCTAAAAGATATAAAAAGCTATTCCCAGTAGTTCGTATCAATGTGACTAGGCTATTTGAGATGCCACTGTACATTTCATGTTGTTTTTACGCTGCAGGTTGCTATATCAAAGTAACATATCTCTATGATTTGCTATAATTTGAAAGTCGGCTGTCGTGAACCGCACATATTTAAATTATAATTTATATTATTATATTATAATTAGTTAATGTCAATCAATGAATAAACAACAATGAAAGGATTGCCACGCCAATGAAATCGCTGCCCCTGTCGTGTCCCTTAATTACTTGATGTCAGGCGTCTAAAAACTGTATCTAGCCTTGTCTAAGCGTAAATTGCGGCAAAGCCCGCCGGTAGCACACCTCTTTCATTCTGAACAAATACACCTATGACAAACCCTAGTGATACGATACTCTGAGTTCCCAAATGGACCCTCCGCATCCCACAAAACCACAAGACTTATGGCCACGGTCTAGAAGTCAACTGCATGGGAAATTCTATGACACAGTACAAACTTCCACCTCAAATTGAATATTAAATGTTTTCAAAACTGAATAGATCTATCTATGATTAAATTTTTAGTGATTTGCGGCCCAACCCACCGATATCATACTCAACTTAAGTGCCTGTATACATGCGTGCTACGACACGGCTATTAAATAGAGAGAGGAGCGAGTGTTATACTATCACTACTTTGTGTGGCTGGACCTTTGGTTCTCCCATGAATGGTTCATTAGAGTGAAGGTCAATGACATAACCTAGCGACATCTATCATAAATCAGCTATCTCCAATGAATCGTTAACATGAGATTGGGCCCTCCCACCAGCGTCCAGGTACAAAATCCAGCCATGGAGAGGGAAAGAAAAGTTTACGTAATTTAATTACATATTTTTATTAGGACACTCTCAACTTCCTTTGTTTAGCCCATTCTCTCTCTTCTTCCTACATAACTGTGGACGCTGTGGACGCCATTTGCCTCAATTTTGAGTTGTTTTTGACTCACTTTCGTCAAGGACAAAAGAAAAGTTGGATAAGTAGTAAGGGGCGAATGCTCCTTTAGATTGCACCGTTTAATATTGTTTAGTGGTGTCCACAATCCACTACCGATCAAGTCCGCAGTAGCAGGACCTATGATTCGGTTACAGAGGACAATGTCAAAAAAGTTCATGATATGGTATCAGTTGACCGGAAAGTGAAGGTGCGTGAGCTAGCACACGCCATATCCTGCCGCTGGGGGCGTCGCATGTTCACTCTTGACCAAAAACACGCACGTGAGAGCACTTTAAAACAATGTTTAAACTTGCTGATGCTGATGGAATCGGAAAGACTTTTGACGTTGATTGGTAACTGTTGATGAAACCTAGATACACTATGACAAACAAGCGAACGAAACTAGTGTCCGGCAATGGACTGAAGCCAGCACGAGTGCTTCGAAGTGGCTTAGGCAGGCTCAATGGGTCTGTCTGGGATTGCCATGGCTCACTCTTCGTGGACCATCAACAGCGAGTATTACTGTGCATTATTGAAACGATTGAAGGTCGAAATCGCTGCAAAATGGCCTCACATAAAGAGAAATACAATTTAGTTTTTCAAGACAATGCGGCGGCGCACAAGAGCATCACAACAAAGGCGAAAATTAAGGATTTAGAGCTCCAATTACTTTCTCATCCACCGTACTCACTCGATTTCGAGGGACCGACTTTTATCTGTTCCCAAACCTTAGAAGATGGCTCATCAATAAAAAAAATAAGATCACACGAGGAAATCATCGACGCCGCGGAGGAGTATTTTGTAGACCTTCCGTCAAAAATGTTTTCGGGCGGAATCAGGAAGTAAGAAAATTTCTGGAGCAAGTGAATTGAGCTTAAACGGAGCTACTTTGAATAAAATCTAAATATTGTTTTTTTAATTCCCAAGGTGGTTACTTTTCATCCCATCTAGTGTGTTAAGGATTTGTTGACTGGTCCGTCACATCAACGTTTACTCAAATTTGAGTGACTCCAGTTTTGACGAAATTGAGGCTGAAATGACTCAAAATTGAGTAAATCTTAATAGCCGTGAGCGGATTCATTCTTTCTTATAACTATTTTTAGAATTGCGCTTCGTCATTTCCGACATATGCATGCGGACATTTGTTCGGTTTACTCACAGTTTGGTTTCTGCTTTACCGATTGCTCCTCACTGTTATCCCGTCGCCCCTGTGACAAGTGGCTTCACGAATAACAATGGCAATTCTGACAATGCCGTTGTGGTTTTCAGATGGGTGGGAAAACTGCTCTTCTGGAGCGCGATATTGGCAGCGCGACTCCCTTCTAACCCTGGCCAAGATTAGGACCTTCAACATCGACACGTGAAGTCAGTGGAGATGGTGGTATTTTATTAATAGGAAAATAGTGCAAAGTGCCGAGCGGAAGGTGGTTTGGCTAGTGGGAAAAAGGCCGTCGAACGGCTGTTCGATTTTATAAACGCATTGTTTTGGAATTCTATCATATTTCGATTTTTACCTGGACTTTGCAAACGCACGTTAAATTTTTGGCACGTTAAATTTTTGCAGTACTTGCCTGATCACGAAAATCTGGTCCGGGCAACCATGAATCCCACTGGGTACTGCCCCACGGACTCCTTTGCAATTGATGACGGATCGCGGCAGAGAACTTGGAAGAGCAACTAGTGGACGGTGCTCAGTAGCGTGGTTGCATGATGGTTGCAGCAGTCCAACTTGTGACAAAAAACCCTAGACCAGGCCGGGAGTCAAACTCAGCCACCCCCAGCATGGTATTGCTTTATAGCTGCGCCTTTTGCCGACTAAGCTAAGGAGGCACGTTGATGATGCTGTAGTTGAAAAACCTGCTCTTGATCATCAGCTTGTATATTCTTGGGTGGATTGGAAACCATCCAATAACGCGTTGACACAGTTTTCTCAGCACTACAAAGCCGGTGCACAGCTGGTTGGTGAGGTCACAGACCTGGCAAAAAGTAGCCACTGGATGCCCGCTTTGCCATACTTACTGTCTTGTTCCGCAAAGTACTTGCAGTTCTACGACTTCAAAATTGCATAGTTGAAGCTCGCCATAGATTATCGTATCGCAACCCGGAAGGAAAGTGACTAGCAGTTCCATGTTCCGGGTTTCCAAACGATGTCCTTATTTTGTCGTGTGCCGATTGCTCCGATCCGTATCTCAATGAATCTCCTCAAAGAGAATCTCCTCGCCGGATGATCACCGTGCACCGCATCATAATGTAAGGCCGTCACATTCACGCTTAAATGTGTCCAACTAGGACTTCCCGCAAAGCAACTTCAACGGGATTCTGACACGAATCAAGTGATGTTTCAATTATTTAATCACTTATTTCCGGACCGGGTCGTGTGGTCCAGGAAAACCCACGTTGCTGTCCAAAGTGTCAAGTGTCGCGCCGATTCGCCGGAGCACAAGACCAAAAGACCGGAGGTAGTTATTTCATTTTTTAAAACCGTATTCCCAGTAAACGCAGAGCACACCCGAAGCCGTAGACTGTTACCTATGCTGTCATTTTGGCAGAACATATGGTTTTGCATCAACATCACCGAACGTGGAGCGCAGCACGCCATGCTTGTATGCATAAGCCACCACAGACCGGACGAGCCATCACGATTCACGATGTTCCGCGCGCGCGACGTCTGTTCGATTCGTTAATGAGGTGTGAATAAAATTCCACACTGCTCTTTGGATTCCTCCACTTCCCACCTTGATTGTATGATTTGGCTCCGGATTCGCCACGCACAAAACGCCATTTGCACCATATTCATGCAGGTCACACATGAAAAACAGATTATCTGCCGCATGTCAGCGGAATAAACAAAGTGATAAGCAGTGTTTCGGAAAGTTACGTTTCTGCTACTTCGCGCCGAGAAAATACTACACTCTTTCATTGGACAGACGACACCTATCCTCGGAACCGGAATCGTGACCAATTTGACCAGGAGGCTTTTTGTATGTAGTGAGAATATTTAGCGAAAATAAAGCGAAAACGGTGTACGTCACAACTTTTTTTTAGATTTTCAACATTCCACTGGAAACGGGTGATTGAAACAGAGTGATGCCCTCTTCTCGGCCGATGATTATTTCTGGGCACTTGGGTTTGATACTTTCATTTCCCAGGGCAGCGTGAGCTATCGTAAAATCAATCGAAAAGTTCAAATGTTGACGAGATTTATGCTGCCGCTGGATGCTATGAACGGTGACGGTCACGTGGAGTGAATGTGATATGATGTGGAAACCAATGGCAACCGTGATGGATGACGGATGCTAAGAGCGTTTATTAGAATTTCAAATTAATCTCCCGGCTATCGCTTATTTCATCTGCAACTGTCACAAAGTTGACGTCAGATGAGAAATGGGATCGAGGGCAGCCAAACATGTCAGACTCGAGACTTCGTGTAAAGATTAAATACACCCAGAAGCTTTTAGTCTACTCTTGTGTGTCAGGATACTTCTTAAGGGGATCTTCTGGTTTCGAGCCCAAATGCGAAGCGCTTCGTGTACGATTAGTTGAAACAAGACACAATATTAGGATGCATTTTTTGTCTGCCAACCCTAGTAGCACACTTGTTGCCATTCGGTTGAGGTATCATAAATATGACTTGATAAGTCATAATCAAGTCACTACCGCTAAGAAAGATCGAAGTGTGCTACATGGGAATGTTTACAGTTCAAGTAAAGTTATATCTCTTTTATTGACCTTGATACGTCCTGGACTGCACGTTCGAAAAAAGTCACAGACTACTTTGCCACAAGGTTCCTCCCTGATGAATATTGGAAACAATAATATGGACTTATACATCCAAGTTACGGTTTCAAGCTTTTTGCTTTCACAATGTTGCTTGTTTATTGCTTGCTCTCAACTAAGTATTCCAAATGCACTTCCACAGTTATTAATTGAGAGTTTTCGATGCCAGGTACCAGTTTTGCATTAGTATGATTGTGTGGCAAGTACAATCATACCCTATTGCCCTGGGAGTCGAGTAATTTTCCTTAACGAAAAATTCCTAGACCAGACCGGGAATCGAACCCAGCCGCCTCCAGCATGGTGTTGCTTTGTAGCTGCGCCTTTACTGACTAACCTAAGGGAGGACTCATTATTTATTATTGCAACGGCTTCAATATTTAAAATGCCAAACATTTCAGCAACAAAAAAATGTTTTCGACATATGTCGAACGACTGTTGGCTTATTTCCTCACAATGTTGTAATAACTATCGATGCCAGAAAGGCAACTCCTCTATTTGGACCCTACATATTGAACTCATCAACACATGGCTAGCTCATTAAACTTCATGATTCTGAAAACCACGAATATAGGTATTCACGTTGAGCGTCGCCAAATATATTGGCCACTCCTGACGGTGTCCGGGGATCGAATTCCTTGTAGATTATGCCCAGATTTTGAAGAGTATTAAATCTTAGCATGCGACATATCAAAATTCATGATTTTGCAAACCATAACTATTGCTATGGGGCTGAAAGGTAGTTCGCCTCCCATATTGGCACACCAAACCAAACGGAATTACAAATCGACCCCGTTTTGATAGATGGCCGATACTTCTCAGACATAACTGACGTCAGAATCTATAGAGACACCAACACTTGCACTGAGTTACGGTTAAGATGTGCTCAAAACTCTCCGTAGTGAACAACTTTCGGTATCGATGCTCAACACACATGGTAAAAAATCGGGCGAATGAAGCCGCGAATGAACACACACGTCACCGCAATTGCTCGAGACTGCGCTGCCGGAAAAGGAAAAGCTCAACAAAGCCCCTTGAGGACTTGAGGACAGAACGAGTGGTTCAACGAGGAATGTCAGCAGGTGTTGCAAGAGAGGAACGAAGTGTGAGCAATTAAGCTACCCGTCAGAGTGTGGAACGTTACAGACAGACGCGACGGCAGCAAACCCAATGCTTCCGGGAGAAAAAGTGCCGCCATGATGAGGAAGGGTGTGAGGAGCTAGAACAGCTGCATCACTCAAATGAAACGCAAGAGTTCTACCAGAAACTGAACGTACCCTGTAGAGGCTTCGTGTCACGGACTGGAATATTCCGGGATAAGGATCCCAAGTAACAATTTCGGTTCTATTCCAGCCGTATAGCACTCCTCCCGGCTTTGTTGATGAAACTACATTCAAAACTGTTTTGTTCACCAACACCTCCTCTATGCATCTTTAAAGCCGAAATGTGTACAAAGTGGCCCACTCTATAGACGGTTGTGAAAACAAATTAATAAAACCTCTCTAAGACCATAAAGATTTTGAAAATGTATTAGTGAAAGATGTTATGACCATTTGAGAACCATCATAAAACCTATGGGCTGACATCCAAAGCAGCATAGGGCCAAAAGGCCAGAGCTGTCAAACTTCACGGCGATATCGTGGTTGGTTTTTGTTGTTTTGCTTTGTTCGATTCGCTGCTCTTCTGATTCATTCAACAGTAAATAATAATGGTCTGGTGTGAACAGCAACGTTTACATACACCGGAACCGTCAACCAGGAAATTTATCTGAGCGAGTGCCTACAAAAACGTCTACTGCCTGTCCTGAAGCGACACAATTGTTCCGTTCTATTTTGGCCGGATTTGGCATCTTGGCATTACGGAAAAAAGGCCATGGAGTGGTATGTTGCCAACAACGTTCAAGTGGTGCTCAAGGACAAGAGCCCTCCCAACACGCCAGAGCTCCGCCCAATCGAACAATATTGGGGCATCGTCAAGCGGAACCTTAAGAAGACTCAAAAAGCTGTTATGAGTGAGAAACCGTTCAATGCAAACTGGCGTTGTGTGGCGAATAAAGTGGACAAGGAGACTGTACAAGATTTTTTGGCAGGTGGTAAATAAAAGACCCGGCAATTCACATTCGGTTAAAAGAGGCGTAACTGAACTGAACTTGAAAAAGAAAAAGAATTTGACTTATTAATAAAAACTTTGATCGACTCGCACACATTACTGTTTGACCAAATTTTGATCGGAACACCCTTTAAGTATTGATTTTTTGCAATAAGCAATAAAAGTCATCAATTTTTTATATGCGTACTTTATTTTGTTCATAAAAAACGAAAAGCTTTTCGATAAACCTTGTTTTTGTTGAAAATATCACTTGCAGAGCTTAAATACATCCATATTCTGGAAAAACTTATGTTATTGTAATTTTCGTCTGAATATATCGAAATGTTGTTATCCATAGTTGCTGGATAATATGATTTTTTTTGGAACTACGGCAGGTGCGTACTTTATCATATCCAGAGTACTGTAAAGTGCTAGCCAGGAGGCATGCAGAGAAATATTTGTTTTGCCACCAAATATTCCCTTAACCTGCATTTCATTCATGAAGTGGAAATAGCTTCTCAAAATCAAGTGAAAAAATCTTAACGAGCTTCCAGTAGTAGCTTAGTGAAACCTTTTTCCAGTGCAAGTTTTTATCTTGCTTTGGAGAACAAGCATAGTCAATAATATTTTGTTGGTTCAATAAAATGAAAAGATTTTTTTTAATTCAGTGTTCTTATTGAATTTCTCCATTAGTTTTGATGGTCTTTATTCAATTCAATTTTCTTGTTTAAATAGAATATACGAGTTACTTTTTTTGTGAGTGAACAGTGCTTGCAGTTTTTATACCTAATTTTTGATACTATAAATCAAGAATCTACCACGAAGCCATCAAGGTAACCGGTTCGACTTACTGATCAGGAGGTCGGGATTTTAATCTCAGACCCTCTTCTTTGGTTTTTTAAGTAACTTCCTTGCAATATTCATGTGATTTTGACAGATTTTGACTTGGATTGTTTTATGATTTTTTATGAAGCGCGGAAAAAAGAATAATTGCACTGTTCACCATGCACTGCCCTTTTTGTCATTCATCCAAAATTTATTTCGAGTCTCATTGGCCAAATATGGTTATTTAAACATGGTCAAAAAATGCAACGGAAAGATGGATTTTTCAAAAATCTGTTAAATATTTAGTTTTATCTACTTAAAATCTGTATTCTGTATTTAAAGAATTCCGTATCCGAAAACCGTAAAAAAAACTGTATAAATACAGATGATTCTTTATATGCGAAATCCATGACTGTATTTTGTGAACCAACGTGTTTTCAGTCAAATGCATTATAGAGCGTGTTTCTAGTAACGTGATAAAACTAGTTTTTTGAAACTGCAAAACCAAAAGACCCCCTTAATTTTACCAATTATGATGGCAGAGAGCAGTTGTTTTTATGTTTGGCGTGGAAAATACCCCGCACCTTCTAACCGGAGTGAGCTTCCATACGAGGTAAACATCAATTCAACTCTATCTTAGCATCTGCAAATGAAGACTTCTTCTGTTAGTGGCTCACTTAAAAGCAATCCTGCGGTACGCCCTCTTGATTGCAGACCTTGAATCACTCTCCTCCCGAGTCCATGCTGCAGTAGAAATATAATCTCTTCTTTTGATTCGGACATCATCAGTGTACCCACTATCACTCAATAATCTTGCAATTTTCTCCACTTTTCTTCAAGGCATCTATCTGCGCTCCCTCCTTCTACTTTACTCAGAATCATACTTGTTCGCTCCGTTCAGACGCATAATTTCCAGCGATAACTTTTTATTGATCCTCAATAAAGTGATTCTCGGCTCAGCTTCATATCTGACGAGCAGGGGGTGGGTCGTTCGAGATGACTATGCGACACCAGTGGAGAATCGCCACAAGAGCGCAGGATAATTAGCAGGAATCAGAGGGTGTCGTAAAATGTTTATAATTATGCTTATAATCTTTTTACGGCTTCCACTTTTATTGCCATTCTTCGCATCAACAAAGCGAAAACTGCTATGTGCATTAGACACGCTTCAGGCTAAATGCGATGTTAAGTGAATAGCGATCTGGAGTGTTTCTTTTTATTTTGTCTCTCTCAGTTTGTGTTGATTGAATTCTTCACTCTAAGGCAATCAATCATGTTATGACATTATGTGCATCGAAAATTCCTGAACTACAAGTCTCCATACAGCTACAATGTAATCCACAGCCGGCTCTGCAGACGTCAAATGAACTGCCAAGAAGGAACCAAGATCATAATCCTTCCGACCAACAAGGCACAAGTGGAAAACTCTGTGAAGGAAAATCTCCATTCAAACAGAGGGGTAAAAATCCGAACGAAGCCAACAACGACTAGTTCCCGGGGACGGAGGCAGAAAGCCTTTGTTTGTCCGCTTGGACAAGAGCAAAATCCCCTTGGGCAAGGAGAGCTTTTTTGTGTGTGCACTTCTGCATTCTTTGTGTAATTCAGCCATTCCATTGTCTCAAGAGGTAAACTAATAATAATTTCGCACAGAAAATAAAATGAGACCGGAACTGGATGTGCGGAAAAGAAGATAAAAGGATATATAAATAGAACTCTCATTGCATAGAAAGTGTTAATTTTGGTGTACAAAGCAGTGGAAGTTTTCTTTTATATCGAACAGTGGTCAAAACTGTTGTGGATAAAAATACGAACATCCCGATTTGAGGTGACTACCTTTACTCCCTTCGTAGTAAATTTCTATTTTATTTGTCGATTTCCCCCTTTCTTTTGTATGTCAAGCCTATTGCTTATTACAATTCTCGAGTACTTTTTCAAACAGACGTATCTGATTTTGTTAACAAAGAGGAGAAGTAAGATCCAAACGTTGAATTCGTGAAACCTTGGTGACCCAGGCCTATGCTTTTAATCGTTTCATTTTCTTTCAAAACCCTTGGAAAACCTTTAGCCAGTATACTGATTATATTACTTTTACATTACCGACCTCTAACTGTTCTTAAAAATCTTAACGAGACCACCTCTCCCAGATCTAATTGCCTGTTCAGCACACTCAACAACTTGTATTCTGTGTTGTTACACTGAAAATTTATTTTCGTAAAGTAGCTTTCACGCGTTTCGTAAACATGGATTTTGTACATAGAACAAATGTCTCGTATGTTGTACGAAACATTCATGATGATTTTTATCTGGTGAAATGCTATCATTACACCTTTCTGTAAAATGCACGAAATGAACTTCGTGATGACCAGCCAATCGCTGCTTCTCTTTTATACCGCACTCATGCACGATGGTGTTTCTGCTGGAATGGGTGGAAATAATTTATCTATCCCAAAATAAAAATCAAAGCTCTGTCGTGAGCTATAACTTCATGCTCATTAATCCAGATTGTTCTCACGAGTCAGCGTGGCCTATTGAGATCAACCACGGATTTAGAATCAGCACATTCAAAATATTCAGGTTCGAACCCCATGTCTGGAACAATAAAAAAAAACGCTGGACAATTCCACGTGATTGGGCTCTTTTTTGTCAATTACATTTTGAGTCGATAAAGTAGATCTGTCAATCCTTCATGCAACCACCAGAGCGACGTTTCTTTTTACTTTGTGACAAAATATTCGTAGCTCTTTGCATTGTTTCCGTACAATGCACGAATGTTCTTTCTGTGTCAACAAAATCTTTGTGCTTTTGACAGTTGCGCGTGCAATTAATTACGAATGTATCTTCATAAAAAGAACAAATCAGTTTCGTTGCTGAAAACAACGAATTGATTAGTGAGTATTACTTTCGATTTTGTAATATAAACTAAAATTAACTTTCAGTGTATTGAGGGTTATTCCGAGAGTCGAAGAGACGTGACTCTCTTGGGTGAATCAAATGGAGAGTCACGTCACTGCAGGTGACTTCTCACTTCAAAGAGTGACAAACGTCATTTCGACTCTTTGAATAACCCTCATTGTGTCTAGATCTCTACGTTTCCCTGGCATCCCAACGGCTTGTTTTATTCCTCATGAAAATCTATTTGGGAATGGATAACTGGCTAACTAAAAATTCTGACTTGAGGAGCAAGTAGTCAGAATAGATAAAACGTTTCTGTCTATTTTTTTTTTGGGAGATACCCGCATTATTTCCAACTTATTGAGGGTTCACAAGGTCGACATTGTAAAGTTGCTGGAGGTTTGCTGGAAAGGATTGACGGTACATATGTAACGGGTGGCAATTAAAATTTTGGAATTTTTTCGATGCCTCTATGCTCAACAACAAACGAGCTCAGAGAGAAATAAGAGTGTGTATGCGTTAGCTCTTTCTCTCCTATTTCTGCTAGTATTTTCTGTTTTGTTTATGCTTGCTCAGTTTTGCTCAAAATGCCGTCGAAACAAGAAGTATTTCGCGAGCGCGATGTACAGTTCTACGAACTGCACAGAAATCTCGGCAAAACGTATACGGTACAACATTTTAAAAGCGAAAATGTTGCGACTTCGACTGTTTACCATATCCTAAGATAACCAACAACTGCTCGCAAGCAAGGTAGTGGAAGACCTGCCAAAATTATGGACGCAAAAGGACTTCGTTCTCGTTCTCGTGCCTTCAACAACAAGGATTCACTGAGCCAACGGGATGCCGCAAAAAAGTTCAACTGTTCTCACCAGTACATCTGCAAAACATTGAAAAGAGTCGGAGTAATGTGCCGAAAGAAGACACGAGCCCCGGAATATACTGATGCACAGATTTCAACGCTGAAATCCCAATGCCGTTGGTTGATTAAAAATTATTCCGGAAAAAGTTTTGTTTTGGACGACGAAAGCTACTTCCCTCTTTCGAAGACGCAGATTCCCGGAAACGATCGATACTATTCAATGGATAGTTCTACTACACCTCCGAACATAAAATAAAAGTTTAAACATAAGTTTGAACAGAAAGTGATGCTGTACATTGCCATTTCCGAGAAAGGCATTTCTAAGCCATGGTTCAAGCCCTCTGGTTTGGCAATCAATCAAGATGTGTACCATAACGAATGTTTGAAGAAAATTTTGATCCCGTTTCTACAAAAACATCATGCTGATGGACAATTCGTGTTTTGGCCGAATAAAGCGTCATCGCATTACGCCATAAAAACACAATCGTTCCTGAATACCCATTCGATCCCATTTGTACCCAAAAACCACAACCCGACAAATCTGCCTCAGTGTCGCCCAATCGAAGATTTCTTCGGAGTTTTGAGTTCCTTGGTGTACAAAAATAACTGGAGAGCCACGAATTGCAAACAGTTGATTGGTAGAATCAAGAGATGCATTCGCAAAGTTGACATGGAGGCCGTACAACGCTCCTGTTCCGACATCAAACGGAAGCTTCGCCAAACATCCGATTACGGACCGTTTTCAAATGTTCACTAATTTTTTTTCAACAATGGACAATGTATCTTTTATTTGAATAAATCAGATCTTCTTCAACTATGTTTGTCTTTTTTTGACAGCTTGAGAAAGAAGTTCCAAAATTTTAGTTGCCACCCGTTATATGATTATACCATCTACCTAAGCTGTGGAAATACACACGAGCTGGGAACAGTTTTTATCGTGATGGACAAAAAACAGAAGCCCACGATTGGTGAATTATAGGAAAGGTCAGCGAACACCATTGTACGAAAGAAAACGGCCTCAGGCGCATTGTTTTCGCAATCTCAAAGAATATGAAATTACGTTGTACTTACAACCAGCACAGCAAACATAATGAAGATCACCACAACAAACATAATCACAAATCGATCACGTTTTAATTGATGGAAGGCACTTCTCGAATATTATGGACCCCAGGACCTATAAGCCTCCTCAGGCTACGTATGACAGTGCCGGCTGCATGCAGAAGAGGGAAGAGCTGGAAGCCAAGCTCCTAGCCGAGCAAAGTGCCAAAGAGTTGGCATGGCAGGCAGCCATGGAGAGGGCGAGGGAGGTAGCCTTGAAGCACACGCAGACGGAAGAGTTCGTCTCCGTGGGAGACTCCACCCCATCAACCATGGAGATAGGTACCTCCAAGCGGGCTAAGCGCCGAAACGAAAAAAAAACTACCCGGACGTATCGGCGGGGTCAGAGGGTCCATTCTTGCGACCAGCTGTGGCTGATCGCAAAGAGAGAGGAGCCGGCGCTAAGCTCAGCGCCAAAGGCGCGACATCGACTCTCAAGCGCCGATGGGGGCCCGACGACAACAGCAATAGTTAGCACGAAAACAGACGCTAGTGCTAAATGGAGGAACGAGCGTGGCAGGGAAAGCCACTGGACCAAGGTCCGAAGAGAGGGATAAAATTAAAAAAGAAATCGAAATGCGACAGGTGGCCCGCAGACAGGTAACCGCGGAGAGGCCCTCATCGTCAAGCCCGAGGCGTCGAAGTCTTCCGAGGTCTTGAAAGCGATGCGCGGGGACTGGCAGACTAAGGCGCCGATGTGCGGAGTATACGCCATACCCACACTGGCAAGATGCTCCTGGAACAGAAGAAGACAACAGTTGTGAGTCGGCATTGAATATAGCCATAACCCATACCGCATTCCAGCCGGCAACGGCAACTGGGTTGCGGACAGGTCCAATATGGCGGCATTAAGGACGACGGGCAAGTACCCGGTTCAGGAGGTTGTGTCTACCACAAACGAAGGCTTCGCGGTTGTAAAAGTGAATGGAGTGTTCTTCTGCAGCTGGTACGCACCGCCATGATGATCGATTGAACAGTTTTCTAACATGCTCGATCGTATGACAACTGAGCTAACAGGCCTAAGCCCGTTGGTAATAGCGGGGGACTTCAACGCTTGGGTAGGCTCGAGTGGGGGAGCCGCTTTACCATCTCCAGGGGCCAGATTCTTCTGAAGGTCTTGGCTTGGCTCAATGTGGACCTAGCCAACGTGGGTTATTGTATCGTCCACAATACAACGCAGCGTGTGAAAAAAAGAGTATCCACTCCATTAATCCGCAGATGGAGGACATCCTATTTTGACGGAGAGACTTTAAAAGAGGCATTTGAGAGGGAACGAATCTTACGCAAAACCCAGGAACCTTGCGGTGAAGATCGCCGGTGTATTGGTGGATGGAGTCGATCGGCGACCTCGGAAGAACATGCCTCCACGCAAGACGGAGGGTGCAGAGAGCGCGGTCATACGCCGATAGAATTGAGCGTAGAGGTGTGCTAGTCGCCACGAAGGCCGCACTAAAGAGGGAGATAAAGGCCAGCAAGCGAGCCTGCTTCGAGGGCCTGTGTCAGAAGGCCAATACGAATCCATGGTGTAACGCCTAATGGGTAGTAATGGCCAAAACCAGAGGATCGACGGCTCCAACCGAGCGTTCATCAAAGCTGCTGCAGGTGGTCGTTGGGGGATTCTTTTCGAGCCACGACCCAAGTCCATGGCCCCCGCTGCCGTAGATTTGTCCCATGACCAGCGTTCCAGTATCGTAGACCTTAACGCTGTCATAGCGACGGAAGGGTGGACGGCTCCGCCGAACACCCGTGACCACGTGGGCATTGACAACGGCACAACGGGGGTCGGCGACGAGGTGACGGTGACAAATGAGGAACTCATTGCGATTGCAAAGTCGCCAAAGGTGAACAAAGCGCCGTGACTGGATGGTATTCCGAACCTGGTCATCAAGACGGCTATCTTGCTGGATCCGGAAACGATCAGCGTGGTGTTGCAAAAGTGTCTGGACGAGGGCGTCTTCCCGGACGCCTGGAAAATTCAGACCCTTGTGTTGCTACCAAAGACAGGGAAGCCACCAGGAGATCCATCGGCATATAGACCTATATGTCTGTTGGATATAGCGGGTAAGGTGCTCAAGAGGGTAATTCTCAACAGACTGACAAAATACACGGAAGGTATGGGCGGTTTGTCTAACAACCAGTTTGGCTTCAGTAAAGGGAAGTCAACGGTGGATGCCATCCTGTCCGTCACCAAGACGGCTAAAGCGACAATCCAGCGCAAGAAGCGAAGAGTTCACTTCTGTGCAGTGGTTACCCTTGACGTTAAAAATGCTTTTAATAGTTCCAGTTAAGCACGCTCCAGCGCCTTCAGGTTCCTGGATACAAGAAGGAAGTAATTTCCAATATCGCGTGCTGGCGTACAAAACTAAGGTAGGCCAGAAACATGTTCAAATCACAGCAGGCGTCCCACAAGGTTCGGTCCTGGGACCAGTGCTATGGAACACGATGTACGATGAGGTACTCCGGCTTGAGTTCCCGAACGGGGTGAAGATAGTTGGGTTTGCGGACGACATCACCCTGGAGATATGTGGTGAATCCATTGAAGAGGTGGAGCTAACGGCCTCGCACTCTATTGGCATTGCGGAGAGATGGATGAGATCCAGGAAACTGAAGCTAGCTCATCATAAGACTGAGGTCACGGTTGTTAACAACCGAAAATCGGAGCTACATGCGACGATCAGTGCAGGTGACTGCATAATCGAATCAAAGAGGTCTTTGAGGTATCTTGGGGTCATGATTGACGATAAGCTGTCCTTTATTAGTCACGTCGATTACGCGTGCAAGAAAGCCTCCTTGGCTATATCGGCATTATCCCGCATGATGTCGATTAGCTCGGTGGTGCAAGGGAGTAATCGTAAACCCCTGGCTAGTGTCGCCCTGTCCTTACTTAGGTACGGCGGGCCGGCATGAATCACTGTCTCGAGTATCAAGAGCTACACTATTAGGCTAGAGAGTAAGCACAGGCTTATGTGTTTAAGAGTGGTTAGTGCATACCGAACGGTATCACGTGACGCGGTCTGCGTCCTAGCGGGCTAATAGGCATTGCCATAAAAGAGGACGTAGAGACCTTCGAATAACGTGGAACAAGAGGTATTCGGAAGACCATTAGAGCCGCATCCATGGTTAAGTGGCAAAGGCAATGGAACAACTCCATCAAAGGTCGGTGGACCCATCGATTAATCCCGGAATTTACCGCGTGGGTTGGTAGGCGACCTGGTGAAGTGAACTTCCACTTAACGAAGATATTTTCCACGGCTGTTTTAGACAATACCTACACAAATATGGGCATGTACAGTCCTCTGCATGCAACAAGTGCGCGGGAGTTGAGGAAAACGCAAAACATGTGTTCTTCGCCTGTCCTAGCTTTGACGACAAGAGATCCGGCATGATTGCCGTAAGCGGTCATGACACGACTCTGGATAATTTGGTCCAGAAGATGTGCCAAGACCGGGACATCTGGGACGCGGAATGCGTAGCAGCTTTCTTGATGTCCAACAGAAATGGCGAAACGACCAACGGCAGGTTGCAGGGACCACCTAACTACTAAAGCACTGAGAAGTTAGACATAGTGGATGCTTAACAAGCACAATAGCCCCTTCCCAAAAGTAATACCGAATGGTGGTTCCGGAGAGGGTCCAGGACTTAAGGCACGGGTGGGTTTTTAGTGGGTCAAGCAGTTGGCACCCTCATCCCCACACTTGAACGGGATCCAAGGTAAATTTATCGAGACGAGTGCCCGCAAAAATGTCCGCAACTCTACCTGCGATCTCACGGAGGATAGACGCTCTGGCTGGATTTGGTATCCTGCTACTACGTGCAGCGACTGTTAGACGAGTACAAAGATAATAATGTAGTTTACGTACCATAAAATTTCAGCTAACCGAACTCGCCGAACCGTCGCCGGTTGAGAAGTTTTGAGCTATCATAAAGGCCAAACTTCTTAAGACACCTAGCTCTGGAGGTTAAGCTAGCTTTTAACAGTGGGTAAAAGTATCAAAAGAAGTCGATCCCATTCTTGTTCAAAACATAATGAGTGGTGGGGGCATTCGGTAATGGATAAGATCTATACATATAAAAATAAATATCTGTCTGTCTGTCTGTCTGTCTGTCGGTCTGTCTGTCTGTCTATCTGTCTGTCTGAACCTTATAGACTCGTAAACTACTAACCCGATCGGCGTGAAAGTTTGTACTGAGGAGTTTTTGGGACCGGGAGAGACTAAAAGGGAGGGCTCCAATACAAATGAAACACCTATTTCTGCATAGGAAACCAAATTTAGCATGTGAGAAGAGTTATTAGAAGCAAACAATGTTTCTATGGTGGGTTGAAACCCCTCCGCTCTGTGGAAGGGTAGGCGCCCATATAAATTAAACAGAAGTTTCTGCATGACTCAAGAACTAATCAAGCAAATGGAACCAAAATTTACATGTTGAGTATTCTGGAAGCAAAAAATGTTTCCATGGGGGTTCGACACCCCTCTTCTCTCTGTAAAAGGGGGGTTCCCATACAAATGAAACTTAAATTTCTGCATAACTCGAGAACTAATCAAGCAAATGGAACCAAATTTGGCATGTGAAGGTTTTTAAAGACAAGAAATATTTCTTAGGTGACTTGAAGCCCCTCCTCTTTCTGAAAATGGGGCTACCATACAACCCATAAAACCCAAGTTTCTGCATAACTCTAGATACAATAAAGCATATGAAAACTTGTTTGGCAGGTGGAGGTTTTTTAAGGAGAGAAATATTTCTATGGTGGTTTAAGACCTCTCCGCCTTCTGGAAAGGAGTCTACTATACAAATGAAACACAATTTTTAGCATAACTCAGGAGCCAATGAAGCAAATGAAACCAAATTTGTCATGTTGAGGTTTTTGGATGCAGAATTTATGAAAATATAAAAATGAATTTCTGTCTGTCTGACCCTTGTAGACTCAGAAAGATCTGAACCGATCAGGGTGAAAATTTGTATACAGGGGTTTTTGGGGCTGGTGAAGGTTTTTAAGATTGTTTAAGAGCTCTTCTCTCTCAGGAAGGGGGGCTCTCATACAAATGAGACACCAATTTTTGCATAACTCAAGAACTAATCAAGCAAATCGAATCAAATTTGTCATGTGGGGGTTTTTGAAGGCAATAATGTTTCTATGGCTGTTCAAGACCCCTCCCATTTCTGAAAAGGTGGAGCGGGGGGAGTACTCATGCATATAAAACTCAAATTTCTGCATAACTCGAGAACTAATCAAGTAAATGGAACCAAATTTTGCATGTGGGGGGTCTTTAAGGCAAAGATTGTTTGGTGGTTTGAGAAACGTCCCTCCTCTGGAAAGGGAGGGCTCCCATACAAATGAAACACAAATTACTACCAAAGATGAGAATCTTGCGGGTTACTAAAACACAAAACAAGTATTTCTCGGGTAACAAGCGTATTCTGATAGAAGTTTGAGCTCCGTCTTAGTCAAGAAAAAATCCGAAAAACAAGCGTAGCAGCACTCACATCAGGTTCTGCTACTATCAAAAAAATAATGAAGTGAAAACATTACCTAATGTTGTTGTTTATTTCCTGAAAGTTTGAAGAAAATCCGACGTAAAATGAGTTTTTGGCGATCATAATTGTGTATCTAATTTTTGTTCGAGTACAGTCCTTAAAACGCTACACAACCTCTTGGACTCCATGTCAAACGTAACGTTGGAAACTATTAAAAAAACAAAAAATCAGACTTAACGACTGTTCCAGAAAGTGTAAGCACACCTTATTTTAACGGTAATGAATATAATGAAATATTTCAACATGTTTTGGCTGCGTCCTTTTGTTTGCACATTTCTGAATGACATAGCATCAAAAAAGTGCTCAGTTTTGTGTTACCTATCAAAATGTGCGGTCTTACTCCGGAACAACGAAAAAGTATCGTGCACAAATGGTGCACTGTGAGCGGACTCTCCTTGAGAAAATTGGCCAAGGAAGAGGGTGTAAGCGTCGGAGCGGTCAGCGATTCGATATTATAGAGAACAGTGTACGTTTGAAGATGCGCCGAAGAGTGGTCGGAAATCCTGTCCTGTTAGTTCGGATATCGATAAAAAGATCAGCTCAGCGATAAAAAGATCACCTACAAGTGAAAACCAGCGGCTTCCGTTCGGGATGTTGCGAAATAACCTCGTCGGGACCTCTTCGAGTAACGTCATGCGTGCCAAAGAAAGACTTGGGCTAAAAACATACCGGAAGTAGAAAAAATCCAAAAGGAACCCAAAACAGGCCGCGTCCGTGAAACCACGAGCCCGCAAACTCTACGATTTGTTATTGTGTAGAAATTCTGGGTGTATAATAATGGACGATGGAACGTATGTGAAACTAGATTACAAAACGTTTCCCGGACCACAACTCTATACTGTTAGCGAAGACAAAGCCATCCCGGAAACGGAGAAGGCAATTTTTACCGAAAAATTTGGTAATAAGGTTATGGTTTGGTTGGCAATATGCGAGTGTGGTAAAACATCTAGTCCGTACATCACTACGGAGACGGTGAACACTCAGAAATACGTTAAGGAATGTCTCCAGAAGGGATTATTGCCGATGATCAGGCAGCACGAAGGTCAAGTAGTGTTTTGGTCTGATTTGGCGTCATGTCATTACGCAAAGGACACTTTAGAATGGTACAGATGTCAAAATGTGTGTTTCGTGTCGAAAGACATGAATCCGCCAAACTGCCCGGAGGTACGGCCAATCGAGACTTTTTAGGCTTTAACCAAAGCAAAGCTTCGAAAATTCATAAAACCAACGGACGACATCCAAAAATTTAAAATGATTGGCCAAAAGTGGTCAAAATGGTGGGAAGTACCACTGTGCAAAAGCTAATGGGTCATGTTCGAGGAAAAGTTAGGAGTCCTGGCTATGATTAAATATTTAATTATTAAAACTAAAAAAACATGCCCTTTTTGTTATTTTAAAAGTGTGCTTATACTTTCTGGAACAGTCTATAATATTCAGGATTTTTATTCCAAGAGAGTAGAATATGAACCTACTTTGAGAAGCTGTGATTCGTATTAATGAAAATTGCTTGAAGACATCTGTGTGTTTAAACGAACTTTGTTCACTGTACTGTATTTGTTTTCAATATCTTATTCAACAACGAGGACACCATTAGCTGAACTGATCAACTATAATCAAGGTCAGCCGCACCCATCAATGGCCTTTGGCCATGCTACACAAAACGTATCACTATCTTGAACCATTTGTCTTCCATTCGTCTTTACTACTCTATGCTATAGCAGCTGCTGAACTCCTCCATTTAGATCGTTTGCTTCGATTCTCGTTCGAAAATGAAATCTATAAGGTGAATCTCATTTAAATTTTCAATTTAAATGAAAGTGATTCATCAAACATGGAGTACAATCTATTCGTTTCGAGACACTGCAACAACGACTGGTGATGGTTTCAGCTTGCCATACAGCCAGCAGTCCCAGGTATTCTCATTCCTATTTAAATACCTTCGTTACTCGAGTTTTAATTACCGTCCGAACAAGCAGAACCAGAACGAAGCCAAGTGTCTCAGGAGTGATGGAACTACGTACCGTACGAGTAAAGACCGCCCGTAAGGAATTTATGTCCAAGTGCAATTGTTCTCCATCATCATCATCTCCATCGTCATCTGGAGCATCGCCGCATCTGAGAAAAGATGGTTAACACGACGACGACAGTAGCAAGCACTCTGTCGAACCCGCAGATTGAAAGACCACCTTTCTTGTGAAAAAGGCTGAGACTGAGCTATAGAAAACTGCCGTTCGAATCTTGAACCATTCCCGGCTGATTCCTCCTGAACAGATGTCAACATTGTTTCGCTGCAGGGAGTATACCTTTCCGAACGATGATGGATTGCCGCCCGGTGGATGAATTGCATAATTAAAGGTTATTTAATTACAGCTGAAGATGTCTTCTCAGACGATAAGAAAACGAAATGGTTCGTTACTTTGTGATTTGAACAGGATACTGATTTCCTTGCATGCTGGTTTGAAATATACTAACTTAGGAATGCTTTGGTTTTCAAGCAGATTTGTTAACGCTCAATGTTTGTTAAAATAATATAATTGACAAAAGTTGGTTGCTAATGAAGAGGACCATAAACTTCTACAGAAGCAAGATAGACCTTAAAAATCATAATATAAAAAGGCCATCCTGCCCCTTCTACCCAAAAAACGACTGCACTTCAGAAAATTAAGCGCCTTCTCCAGCCTTGTGCTTGTATCCATGTCGCCTATCGACATCGATGGGGATTAAAATTCTGGTTTCGTTCGTTCACCTGAATCGTCCACCCGCTAAGAGCAGGGAACGAAGCTTTCGCTTTGTGGCCCTCTTCCTCTGGATTGTGCTTCTTTATTTTCTGGCAGGTTCTTTGGTGCGATTTAAACTCGTTGCGGACAGTGTCGTTTGCTACTTTCGGCGCGTGCAATTGGTCAGTAGTGGGTTTTTACTTTCTTTTGCAATCTGAGTCACGTCCCAGCGTCGTCGAGTTTTGGGAATCGACTGCAAAACAAAAAACAAACCGTCAAAGCAATGCTCCCCAGTAACGTATGTGGGTTAATAGCAAAATTATCGAAAGGAATGGGTCCAGATTTCGGTATCTGGCGGGTTTCTGGTTGGGAAATCCCCTCCGATATAGTTTCTGGGTGCGCTTTGTGCGCTAATTAAATTCTGGATTGTCCGAAAGACGTGAAGATATAGTTTTATGAGCATGATTATATGTATATCAATGCGAGTACAATCATGATAAATATATTTTCAATTTTATGGCACCGGTAACAGTAATGCAACATTTCCTTAATTTTATAAATGAGCAGAACTGGTAAAGCTATTTTTCATTCTTAATAAAAAATGTGTTTTCTAAATAGAACTAAATTATCAATATGTTTAACAAATGAACTATTTCCATCCTGTTTTGTTATAATATGGCTCACCGTTGCTCACAGCAAGGCGGTAACGCATTCCCGACAGTTTCATCCTGGTCGATATTGGGGTCAGAAGAAATATATAAATACTAAACCTTGATCCGAAATATTTACGACCTTTCCGCAATTTGGTGCCACAAAATATCAATGTTCCTTCGTTGCGAGCTACGAGCCTACGTTCGTTCGACTGGTTTGGGACTGGTTGCTCGAAGTACCTCAACGAAATTCGAATTTATTACTGTGATTAAATCAATAAACATACGAACCACGAACCGCGGAGTTTTTTTTAATGCACTTCAATTCTGAGCATTGATCCTGCAAAAAGAAATGAAATGGTTATCAGTATGCAGCAAGCTCAAGAAGAAAGCATTGATGTTCACGGTCAGAGGAGAGTAACTGCATAAAAGCGAACCAATAACTGATTATGAAATGCAATCTGGTTCGGATATTCTGGTGGTGTTTTCAATGCTAAGGACACCAAACGTTTTTCATCACGGCTGGTGTACGTGGTTCATAAAAACATCATAATTGCTTATTTTGTTAGTAAATATCAGGAACTAGGATTTTTGTTTCTTGATTATCAATATTTGTTTCCGTAACTTGTCTGGGGGTAATATCGTAACTGCAGGGTGGCCACCCAATCTTAGTATAAAAATTCCCGCATTTTTCTCGAATTTTTCCCGCATTTTTGCCTTATTTTCCCGACTGTCAAGATGAGTTAATAAAAATTACTCGTAGCTAAATCTCTGAGTTCCCAAACTTTTTCCAGTTTGATTTACCACCAGACACATTCCATTTATTTAAAATACGCCATGCAACAGGATGAGCCAATTTTCAACAAATGTTGTCAAATTTGGTAGCTCCTTCTTGGTTCTAGCCAAAATTTGTCCAAACCATTTTCATTTCTCTGGAATCCGGCAAACAACGTCACACGTCATTGAGCACAGCTGCCCAAATTCTTCTTTCACCATGTGTTAACACCCTTACAAACGCAATTCGCCACCACATGACAGATAAGTTCATTTCTGGCCTCATCTGTTACAGCCGTGTAGTCAGATCTTCTAAGGGCATCTTCAACGGTGGTTCAAATCGTGGTTTGGATTTATTTGTTTAGACCAAACGCAAAAACATCGCTGCACCGCTGGTGTTTGTAAATTTTGTATTATACCGGATCTATTTTGCATCATTTCAGAACTTATATAAGCTTCTAAGTATCATACTGGCGGAACTTTAGAGAAGTTCATTGAATTGCCGAAAAATTATTAACGTTTCTGGAAACTTGGAAGAACTTCCAAAAAGTTTTCTGATCATCCATGGAATAGGAACAATTTTCTGGAAATGACGGGAACTTAGAAAATCAGAAATTTCGGTGGAATAGTTAGCATTACGGAGATGTTGTTAAACCGTACAAGAACTTTTAATGATCTCCAAGATTGTGAATAGGTGGAAATTCTATGAAATTGATTAAAAGGTAGTTGGGTTCTTTATTCTCATTTTGGTTGGGTTCGAAAAACTATCGAGTAGTTAGAAGTTTAAGTTCTTCTTAAAACTCAGATACCTTAAACTTTTGGGATGTTTTCGGAACGATTGGAAAGTTTCTCGATCACCTGGAAAGATCCCTGAAGTTCTAGGAAGCTCCCTAAACTTATGGAAAAATCCTGTTTCCTAAACTTTTGCAATGCTAAAAAAATACAGTTTCCTGTTTATCTGGGACGTTTTCTGAAATTCTGGAAAGTTTTCCAATCTTGGGGAAGTTTTCTGAAATTCTTGGAAGATCGCAAGACTACTGAGAAATTTCCTGAATTGCTGAATTTCCCAAACATCCGGGAGTTTTTTCGAGCTTCTGGAAAGTTTCCTGAACTTCTGGGAAATTTTCCAAATTTCTGGGACGTTCTCTAAACGTCTGAGATGTTTGCTGACCTTTTGGAAAGTTTCCTGATCTTTGAGGGAGTTCCATGATCTTTGAGAGCATGTGCTGAAGTTCTGAGAAGTTTTTTTGAATTCATGAGAAACCCTGAACTTCAAGGAAGTTTCTTGAACTCCTACATGTTCGCTGAACTTCTAAGAAGTTCTGTATATGTCTAGGAAGTTTCATGAAAATCTAGGAAGTTCACTAAACCTTTAGGAAAACCTCCTCAAGCTGTTGAAAAGCTTCATGAATTTCTTGACTGTTCTCAATTGAAAGTTCTCTAATTTTCTGGAAAGTTCCTTGAATTTTTGGGAAGTTTCTTGAACATCTTGAGCAGTTCTTTAAAATTCTGTAAAAATACCCAAAATAATATGATAAGTTTTCTAAATCTCTGGAAGCCCCCTGAATTTCATTCTTCATTCTTGACTACGAAGGGGTTATATTTCTATCAGCCTACCCGAGAAATACACATTTTGTATTTTAGATGCCTGGATAATTCTCAGGTTTGGTCCCCCCCCCCCTTTGCTCCAGAGTGACCAGCTGGAACCACCTAAGAAAAAATCCTACCTCAGAACCCCTACATGCAAAATTTGTTACCATTTAATTGATTAGTTCTTGAGTTATGCAGAAACTTATGTTCTATTTGCATAGAAGCCATCCCTTCTAGATAAGGGAGAGCACCATAAAAGAAAATAATTTCCAAAAACCCCCACATGCTAAATTTGGTTACATTTGCTTGATTAGTTCTCGAGTTATGCAAAAAAAATCGGTTTCATTTATATTAGAGCCTTTTCTTCTTGATAGGGGAATGATCTCAAATCACAAAAAAAAAACATTTCTCGCCTCCAAAAACACCCACATGACAAATTTAGTTCCATTTGCTTGATTAGTTCTTGAGTTATGTAGAATTTTTTTATTTGCATGGGAGCCCCCCTTTCTAGAGGCGGGAGAGGTCTCGAACTATCATAAGATCCTTTCCCGGACCCAAAAACCCCTGCATACAAATTTGTATAGAAGAAGGGATAGTTCTCATGTTTGATTTAAATATGTGTTTCATATGTTTGGAAGCCCCCCCTTTCCAGAGGGAGAGGGGCTTCAAAACACCATATAAACTTTTTTTTCTTTCAAAAACTCGTCCATACCCAATTTGGTTCCATTTGCTTGATTAGTTCTCGAGTTATTCCCGAAATTAGTGTTTCATTTGTATGGGAGCTCCCCTTTTCCAGAGAAGGGAGGGTACTCTAACTATCATAAGAACTTTCTCCAGCCCCAAAACCATCCCAAATTTCATGGTTCGGTAGATTTCGGTGAACGGTAGTTTTCGATTCTATAAGGTTCAGACTAGACCTGTGCGCCGATCTATTTTGAAACGGCGGCGTTCGTTCTTGGCGGTGGCGGCGTCGATCGGCGCGGGCATAAATTATCCCCTCAACATTTTCTCATGCTTATCCCTTTTAACTGTTTGACTTTTACGTGCAATGTTAAGACCAAAGGATCACTCCAAGTCTTATATTTTGATAGAAAACCCGGATATCCATAGTGTTATATGACTCAAGTCGATGAATTGACGTGAAACAGTTTGTGTACAAATATATGAGACTTAACATTATAGAATTAGTTCATCACAAGTCGACGGGGAAATCGCCTTATGTCTTTATTAATAAACTTAATCAGTTTCAGAAGCGTAAATGTAATATAAATTCAGAACCGTATATATAAGTAATTACCAAATAGAATAAAATTGTCATTATTATGCAAATATGGGAGAGTGTTCTAATGTGGGTCTATGAATTTAAAATTCGACCTATCAGTAAAATTTTCCTGTCTTTAATTTTTCTTCATATTGATATGTAACTTTTCTGGTGGGGAGTGAAGGGGTCTACGCTGTATACATAAATAAAAAAAAAATGTATGTAGAAAAGTCTACGTGGGGGGAGCGGGGAGGTCTGAGATTGTCAAAAATGAGTCTACGTGAATCCTAGAGAGTTTGAACTGTTTAGTGGAATATCTGTAACTAAAACTGAGAAGAAAAATTCAAGTTATTAGTACGAGACACTGAAGAAGTCTGCACATTGTAGACGAAATACGAGTATCTGTCAAGATATGCAGAGGTAGTTGCAATTAAATTTTGTCTACGTGCTTTATGCACAGGCCCTAAGTGGGCCACCCTTGTGCTTAACTGGCCGGCATGACGTGGCGCAAGGGCTCAGTAGGGATTCTTTGTCCTGAAGCTAAGAGTTAAGTTTTTAATATCTAAAATTCTACAAATCTAAAGATCTCTAACTCTAAAAATCTAAGAATCTAAAAATCTGAAAATCTTAAAATCTAAAACTCTAAAGCTCTAAAACTCCAAAAATCTAAATATCATAATATCTAAATATCTAAATATCTAAAAATCTTAAAATCTAAAAACCTAAAAATCTAAAAATCTAAAAATCTAAATATCTAAAATCTTAAAATTTAAAAATCTTAAAATCTTAAAATCTTAAAATCCTTTAATCTTAAAATCTAAATATCCAAAAATCTACTAGAAATCTAATAATATATAAATCTATAAATGTACAAAACCTAAAAATTTAAAAATTTCAACATCTAAAATCCAAAAATCTTAAAATCTAAGAATCTAAATATCTAAGAATCTAAAAAGCTTATTATCTAAAAATCATTAAATCTGAAGATCTTAATATCAAAATATCTACTAGAAATCTAATGATCTAGAAATCTAAAAATGAGCAAAAACAAAAAATTTTATAATTTAAAAATCTGAAATCCAAAAATCTTAAAATATCCAAAAATCTAAAAAGCTGAAACTCTAAACATGCAAAAATCTAATAGAAGTCCTAAATCTTAAAATCTAAACAATCTTAAAATACAAGTATGTAAAAATCTAAAAATCTAAAAATCTAAATATTTAAAGATCTAAAAAATCTTAAAATCTAAAACTTTAAATACCCAAAAATCTACAAATAATCTAAACATCTGAAAATCTATCTAACATGTGTAACATAAGTCCTGGAATACTTTCAGGAGTTTATTTGACAGCATTAATAAACACACAGATGTCAACCAATGTACTTGTCACGTTCATCTGTGTTTCTACTGAACTGTCAAACTCAAATTGCGCAGTAGTTTCCATTAAAATGTCGTACAAGCTGGATTTTCGAGCACAAGTCGCCAACCTTTTTGGACAGCTTAGTACAAGTGAAATTTTGAGCGTGTTCAAAGACGAGCCAATATCAAAATCAACAATATACCGTGTTTTGAAAGATTGTCGTGATGGTAAAGAACCGGAAAATAAAAAGAAAAGTGGTCGCCCAACAAAATTGAGTGCCAGAACAACGAAAAAACTGCTGCCAAGCGCTGAAAACAAGGTTGGTCAATCAACACGCAAATTAGAACGAAAATTTCAGGTTTCAAACATGACAGTCCATCGGATTTTGAGAAAACATAACGTAATCTATCGGAAACGTCAGCGTCCACCAAAATATACACAGCAACAACTCGAAAAAATACCAAAATGCTGCCGTGCACTTCGTCGCGAGCATTTTGCAAATGAAAAGTGCATAAGGGAAGGTCCATTAATTACGTCACGCAGTAAGGGGGGAGGGGAGGTTTGTCAAAACGTGACGATCCATTCAAAAAAATTTGAAGGTCCATACTAAAAACGTGACAAGGGAGGGGGGGCCGTAATAAAGTCATTTTTGCGTGACGTAATTAATGGACGCTCCCTAATTTTGTGGATGATGAATCTTACTTCACGTTTTCGCACCATGAATTGAGTGACAACGATGGTTTCTATGCTGCTAACATTAAAACAACACCAAACGATGTTAAATATGCCGGCAAATCGAAATATGAGCCAGAGGTGTTAGTGTGGGCAGCCATGTCATCGAAGGATATCTCGGCGCCTTTGATACGCCCAAACAAGGCCAAAGCTGTCAATTCTGACGTGTATATCAGCCAATGCTTGCCGAAATTGAAGCAATTCATCAACAAATATCACGCTGACGATGAAATCATGTTTTGGCCGGATCTTGCAAGCTGTCATTACGTGAAAAAACATTAGATTGGCTAACTGAGCAAAACATACCATTTGTACCGAAAAAGGACAATCCACCTAACGTGCCTCAGGCTCGTCCAATTCAAAATCTTTGGAGTGTTCTCAAACGTATGGTGTACAACAATGGCTGGGAAGCTAACAATGAACAACAATTGGTTAATCGAATCAGGCGGAAGATGAAAGAAATAGACATAGACACCGTCAAGAACCTGATTTAACATGTTCACCGTACACTGCGTAAAATCGAAGATAATGGTCCATTGAGCGTACTGTAAATATATTTTTCAACAATTTATTAATAGAATAAAATACCCTGAAGAGCATTCTAAAATTCGATTGTTTGATTTCAAGTACCATGCTTTTGAATTTTTCCCAGGACTTATGTTACATATGTTATTGTTAAATCTAAAAATATAAAAATCTAAAAAATTTAAGAGCTTAATATTCAAAAATCTACTACAAATCTAAAAATCTAAAAATCCAAAAATCTTAAGTTCTAAGAATCTACTAGAAATCCTAAAATCTAATAACTTAAAAATCTACTAGAATTCAAAACTTCTAAAAATCTGAAAATCCTGAGATGTTGAAACTCGGCCACTACTTTCTTCTATTTACGCTCTGTGAACTGTCTGGCCAAATTTAAAATAAAACCTAACAATAATAAAAGAAAACCCGCCAAAGCCGGCATTTCCCCTATCTTAAAACATTTTAAGATTAAGAACTTTAAGAAACTAAAAGTATCAGTTCCTTAATTTATTAACAATAAAAAAAATTCAAAATGCTATAAAAATCATATATTCAGCAGCTTAAAGATCCTAAGATAAATCAAATATTAAAGAATTAAGAGCAGTGAATTATACCGAACTATTCATATTTTCACAACATTACTACAATCACGTATAAAACAGAACCAACAATGCCTTGCTCTACCGGTTACTTTAGTGGTTTGCCAAGTTATTTGATTCGGGATTTGTCATGTTGATAGTCCATGCTTACATGGGTAGCCTTTGTGCGATGAGAATTTTACGGAAGAAGTCATTGTTTACGTTTGTCAGTTAGGCTATTATGAACAATCTTTGTCGATATAATAAGCTCAATACCTTTTACCAACCATATTTAAAACATAACCGAAGCATAGAGTTGTGTTTTATTCGCCAGTATTCACTACAATATTCAGTTTATTTCTCAATTATTGGTAGCCTCATTCCTCGGAATATGTTTTCGCTGGATTTTTATCCCAGTGCATTTTAAATGTAGCTGGCTTTTTGATTTTCCGTGTCGAAGTTCCGTCAATCTCAGCCCTTTTAAATTACACCAGAACAAAATGTTTGGAGAAGGTTCCCGAGGAGGTTTTGAGTTTTTGTTTTGCTACGATTGGACATTCATTGCAAAACACTTTGGCAGGTAAAACCATTTTTGACATGTTTTAATCCACCAATTTTTTTCCACACATCGCTGATTCGATTATCATTATTTGTGGTATCAATATGTACACTTCGGATGGAAATTTTCTCGACATTCAAGGCGGACATTTCATTATTATTTAATTGAAACTCACTCGCAAAATTGCCAAAAGTCGAAATACGAAAATGTACACGGAAGTTTTTAGAACGAAGTGACAAAGCTGATCAGTGTTTCTCTGAATGGCACATCTCATCGAGATGTTATAATTTGTCATCAGTAATAAAAGCAGGTTTCTGAAGGGCTAATGAACTTAACTGAAGGGATGCATATACGGTGAAATTTTTTATCGGTGCGGCTCAAATTGCCCGGCGGCGATGGCAAAAAAATGCAGCGGCGCGCCGGTCGAAAATAGTGGCGGCGGCGGCGCTATAAAATCATCGGCGGCGGCGGCGCACAGGTCTAGTGCTACGACGCCGCTATTAAATAGAGGAGCGAGTGTGATATTATCACTACTTTGTGTTGCTGGACCTTTGGCTCTCCCATGAATGGTTCATTAGAGTAGAAGGTCATACAATGACATAACCTTCCGACATCTATCATAAATCAGCTATCTTCAATGAATCATTAACATGAGATTTGGCCCTCCCACCAGCGTCCAGGTACAAAATCCAGCCATGGAGAGGGATGTTCTGCCTAATGTTGTCAAAATGTATTAAAACTACTGGCCTGGATAGTCGTTGAATAATCGATTTTCTACTTAAATGCTAGAATTTCTTTTGATCATTAATGTAAGTTCTAGCTTGCTATATATGTAATGATTTTTTTTTTCCAAATTCCTCACAGTGCTCTAAATTCTTTGGAGTTCATTAAATTGAATGTATAGAAAGTTCTCCCAAAGCAAACGCTTCTGGAATGAGGTCATGAAATATGCAAGTTGTGAAAGCTGCGATTATAAATTAAGAGCTTCAGTTTTACTTATGAGATCCACATCCAGACGAAAAAATCCAGTACGATAAATAAGGCCCCTTTATAGCTTCATAGCTACTGTCACGCTATAACTAGGCCGACTATTCCACATATCAGTCGATCGTAATCAATCACAATCCTTAATCGTGTCTACGCCAAGCTACATTATTTCACGTAAGACGTCCAAATCCATGTACTAAATAACCCCTCTCCTTTCCCGCACGGTGCAGTTGCAGTTCCTCAAGGTGACATACACACACGCCCGGCGTTTTATGATCTTGATGTAAAAACCAGCCAATCGGTGTCCTCATTTCGAGTGAAAAGTCTTGCAAAATGCAAAAGACAAAACTTACGGTTCCCAGTAAGTACCTGCTGAGAGCACGGCTCCTCCTGACCGGGATTTGAATTTGATCACAGAGACAAAAAATAAAATTCCTGTCAGCCTTTTTCCTGGCTCAATCCCGGTTGCCTTGCGCGCGCGTATATTTAAGTAACCAAGCAAGCAGATTTACATATTCATTTGTTTTTATCTCCCTGTCCTACTCGCGAGCAAGCGCGGCCTCGCAAATGCCGGCCGGTTTGCACCGAATGCCCCAATCAATCCCTGCCGTGGGCTTGTTTTGTTGCTAGTTACTAACGTAAACGAAAGAAATACATACTTTCACCCAACTAACCTCCTTCGCACAAAAAAAACAAACCGTGACACTGTTTTTTGTTTTGCATCTCTTTTCGAAGTTGAGACTTTGCCATCAAACCACGCAGCAAATTCTAGCTGCCAAACCCGATTGATGCGATGCGACGCGGGAAGGCTGACTTACCGAGTCATAAATTTATCAATTTCACTCAATCGATCCGCTGGCCCCTCCCCCTCTGCTAAAACGTCTCCAAGGCTCGGCGAGGATGGATGACGGGACGTGCGCTCCGTGTTCACTATCGATCGACGTGATTCACTTCTGGGTTTCTTCTGGTTCTTTCCGATTGAAACGATTGATCCGATGGATTTAGTTGGCATGTGATATGGAGCGCAGACATTGGAAACAGAAAAGCAAAAGTTGAGATATAAAGTTTAATGCTCCAGGAATGTCTTAAAACGGTCGAATGGCGAGCTTAGAAAGGAATTATTCAGTGGGTTTCATGTTGGTATGACTGATTGAGTAGGTAGCAAGCTTTATCGTAGAGAGGAAATCTGGTTCGACTTGAAAGGTACATTTGTTGATTCACAATTCTACAATTTTATCAATGCAAAGTTATTCAAAAAATAACGAATGTGTTAATATTGAGGAGACGATAGTGATAATGGGCGGTGTACAGGGTGCGGCATGAAATAATGCGAAAATGTTCAAACTTGAGTATTGGGTTAATTCGTGTAGCTAGTGACTAATTTTTTTATACTGTTTGTTTATTTATTTTCCAGTAGCGTAGAGGAGAACCTTTTTTGTTTGCTACCTGCGTTTGCTGAGTCAGTTACAATTAAAAAAAAAACTTATCAACTACTCTAAACTACATACATTATTTTCTAACATTAATGACGTTTCCAAAACTCTAGACAGCCCCTCTTAAAAACTGCTTCTGATGTTGAGCGTATGACCACACTGCCCTGGGATGCAAAGTTGACGTAAGCGCCAAGACGGCCAAAATTCACTTTTCTGTTTTTTTGCATTCTTTACCCTATAATACGAAAAATTGTGAGAAAAATAGAAAAGAACGGTTCGGCGTAAGCACCATTTGGTCGCATGAATGACGTCTCTCCACATATCACATCGCGGGTGGCTGTAAGCGAAGTTGAATGCACCAGGTAAAGTAGATTAGAGATTTTATACATACTTGCCATCTACCGACCTCTGAAAAACACCTGGCCGGTATCCCTCATACTGCCTTCATGGACATCTCGAGTTGAAAATGGTATAGAATTGATGGATTTTTTTTCCGTGGCGAGAAAGTGAAAAGGGATGAGCTTGAAATTCTGCTTTATAATCAAAACCACAGGTAGTAAAATTGCATAAGGAACAAGCAAGTGGATGTTGAAATTGACGTCATTATTTATTGTACGTTCCGGAAACTCAAAGCTTACCGAGTAATTAAAAGGCCGTCATAACACCACCACGGCCTTCCTTAGGGCCTTCAAAAGCTCTTCGTGTATGCGTGTAGAATTACAAAGCAAGACCATTCTTTGGGGTTGGAACTATGTACAAGGATCAAAGGAGTTGAATAGAGGGGTCTACTTCCGTCATCGTACCCGAGTGCGTTCCTCTCCGCTGGTGGTGGCGTTGTGTTGTTGCCGTTCAGCGCTCAGTTTGATGCTGTTGAGTAGATATTTGAACTGCATGACCTGCATGGCGGTCACGTTCGGATCGCTGCATGCTTCCAGCCAATTGAGCTCTTGATGTCCACTGCTAGCAGATGGTTGGAGTCCTTGGAAATGTCGTTCTTGTGCTCGTCAGTGATGCCGTTGGTGGTGACAGACAGATCGCCGATTTCCGGATCGTTGTGGTTATGGCTGACGGCAGGACTGACCGAGCGACGCTATTGAGAGGTGGCCGAACGCACCGACAGGTTGGCCGGGCTGGCACGGTCGTTGCTGTTGTGATTTTGGAAAATGAAATTGTCCAGAACATCCTTCACTTTGCCGTTGCATTTGGCTTCCCCTTGAGGGTTCTTCCTCGACCGGACCGGAAGGTTGATCTTCGTCGTCGACTTGTTTTAACTCGGATTTGGCGGAAGTCGACGGGCCTGGGTTGTAGCGCTGGTGATCTTTGGCTGGCGAGAGGTTAGATGTGGAATGGTTGTGGTTAGAGAGATCTTCCGGTTCGGATTTGTGATTCTCCGGACCGTTTGAGCTGCTGATGTTCAGATTGATCGGTTGAGCATTGTTGTTGAGCAAGTCGGAATTTTGGCCTTTGGTGAGCTGAGAGTAGAGGATATTTTCGTAGAAGGTCTGTTTTGAGTAGGCATTGGCGTTGATGGTGTTGTTGTTGGATTTGTCACCGGGCATGGGAGATGCTCCGAAGGTTTTGTACCACTGCCAGAACCAGGAGGAGTTTTTGGTGTCCTTCGGGGTTAGGAATGGAGCGGAGGATGGTGGCGTTGGCTGCGGGGTGGAAACGATCGGCGGTGTTGGTGTTTGGGTCGATGGATGATGCTGAACCTGCTGATGCTGCTGCAGTGGAGAAGAGCTTTGCTGAGGACTCGAGGGACGAGGCATGGACGAGTAGAGGTTGTTCAGTCTGAGCATGGCCTGTTGGGATTTCAACCAATACCAGAGTGCTTCGTCTACCGGTGCGATTGTTTTTCGACCTAGAGGTGCAGCAAAAGGTTGTTGTTGTTTATATTTGTCGGATAGATTAATGCCATGCATCATACCGTTACTGAGATCGATGCCGGAATTTTTATGTTGCAGATTGGCGAAATTGCACACTGTTAGCGACGGAGTTTTCTCGCCGTTAGATTGCGACAGGTTCGCGGTGCGGGGGCTCTGACTAGAGTTGCCCTTTGGGCGTGCATTCTGAAGTGACTGAGCTGCACTGAGTTCACCCAGGTTGGACATGGTGGCCAAGTTGTGGTTGTTGTTGAGCTGTGCAAAGAGATTTAGATTGTTGGCTATTTAGTTGAATCTCATTGCCAGCGAACTCTGTGCTAGACTGGACATTCCGGATAGGTGGCTCAGACTGATAAGCGGGCTGTAGCCGCCATCGAGAGATCTGACTTGTTGGGATCACCGTGTTTGCTCAAATCGGCACCGTATCCTTTGAGGTTGAGTTCCTTGGATTTACTCAGAGCAGAGATCTCGGCCGCGAAGACAGTTCGCGAAGGAGCTAAAGTCTGCTCCGTGCAGGCGGTTCATGATGATATCTCCTTCGGAAACACCCAGTCCCTTATCGCCTCCGCTAAGATCCAGCTTTCCGTTCCCAAACAGTTCCTTCTCTAACTTCATCCGCTTTCTGTGAAGTTTTTAATTTCTTAATGAATAAACTGCAATTTCGTTTGTTAAAATATCTTTTTTCGTCCTTTTCTACCATCCATTCGAAAAAAAGTCGGGTTTTTTTTAATGCGCGCATTAAACGAATACGTTTGTTACTCATACAAACGCAACCACTATGATGATATCTGAGTGGAAATGACCTGGAAACGTCACCATCGACAGCCACTCTATCCGTCCTCTTCAATATCATAAGAAATGCGACGGTCAGCGCATCATATACTTCATTCTGACTGAGCCGCAGAACCCATGCAACCGAGCACTCCCACACTTGAGGCTTCCCAACAAACATCAGTGTCGAATAACCGCTTGTTCAAACAAATTTGGAGAGTTATTCAGCTTTCTAGAAGAAAAAGCTGAACAACTTCTCCAAATTTGTTTGAACAAATAGTTATTCAGCATTGATGTTTTTTGGGTCGTTCTCTTCCTAGCCCCAAAAAAAAATCGCAACGCCTAAAATGATATAATATCTTAGCCTAGGTATTGTAAACAATACCTAAAATATCAGGTTAAATTAAACGATAATAAGCTGTAATTTGTACTGACATTGGGTTATGTTTATCTTCCAATATTGGGGCAGAAGCTACGTGGTCGCCATATTTTTCAGAGCGCAAATATAATTATTTTTCTTTTTAAGCCTTCAATAAATAGTTTATCGTTCTGGCTCTGTGGTCGAGTTCGATGGACAGGTTTCCAACTTCCTCGCTTAGGCAAGTATTCATTGATTTGTAACAATTTTCTGCCTGATGAAATTCCGTGTTCAAGGACTTTTTTTTTTCTTTCGTGCCCATTTGCGATAGTTTCGGATGCGAAGGTGCCCTGTTTTAGAATTCTGCCCAGCATGAATCAACCGATATTCAATGATCTGCTGAGCCCTTCTTTAGATGTAGCTGTTGTAATAGAATGAGCGACCACCAACTGTCATCTTACTCTACACCGGAAGGCACACTTGTCAGAAGACCAAAGGAAGTCACTGTTCTTCTCATTGCAGTCGAGCCCATTCCGCCAACGAACGATAGCCGTTTCGACCCAGCGTTTGAGTTGGGAGACGGGATCCTCCTAACCCCTATCGCAGGCAAGTAAGCGATTCCTTTTTTTATTGTTCTTCGGCTTTCAGTGCTCCGCACCGAACGTCATTTTCGCGCAATTGGTCTAATCAACCGAGCTCACCGCCATTGTACCGGAGACGCTGGACGCCTAGCTCAAGCGAGTCATCACAGTTTACACGTTCCTGAACCAGCGATACGGTCTTTGATGCTGCCCGCCAAAGGACGACTGCACTCCAAGTAAGTAATTTTGCACCTGCCTCTTCGAACATACTGTTGAATTACCAAAACATGTGTGGGATGAATAGCTGTCTCGTCGATTATCAGTTGGCTTTTAGTGACGGCTGCTATGACGTTAACGCGCTTTCCGAAACATGGCTCAGCGGTAACGCTTCGACTAATCAGTTATTTGACAAATTGATGTTTCGTTCATCGACAAGACCGGTCGCCTTCAAACAGCAACAAAAGCACTGGAGGTGGTGTATTGCTAGCAGTTCGCTCAAGTTATATATCTTCCTTCTAGCTCGGGTTAACGACGAAAGACTAATAGAAACGGATCTTGATTTGCTCAGCTGGATAGTCTCGTAATTGGGACCGAGAGACAACTCTTGGCAATGTAATTTTTATGGTACCCTTTTTCAGAATACCTCTCGTTCTTCGATTGACCGGGCGTTGCGAAAGTTGCTTGATGTATATAGCACGGCTGGACTCAGATAATTGTATGGAATTGTCAATAAAATAACAATCGCACGCTGGATCTTTGGTTCGTTAGCGAGGAATTATGCAAGAATTGTATGATTATGCAAACTCCGTCACCACTCTTTAAAATCTGTAGGGACCATCCTCCTGTGCTTTTAAAATTTAAGATATGCAAAGCTACCATGGCACTTCGAACAGCATCTCTTACGATTTCAGTAAGGCCGATTTGAACGAATTCTTCTCAGGTGTCGATTGGGACGAAGTTCTTCGAGATTATGATGCCAACCTCGCTGCATCAACCATGTCTGGAATCTTCCTGCTTGCTATCAACCAGTTTGTTCCAATAAAATCTACTTACAAACTGCCAAAACCTGTCTGGTCGAATGCTGATCTCTAAGATCTATAAAGGGTGAAGCGCGCATCTCTTACAGCAAGTTATATAGAAACAAATAATGATTACAAGAAACTCAATGACCACCTGTTTAATGCATATCAGGACCGTTTTCAACGCCGCCCTATGTCTAAATCACTACAATGACTAATGGTACGCAAGAAGCTGATTTCACCACAGACACTGCCAATTTTTTCCACTCTCAATTCAACAGTGTTTTCATTAACGAACACCTCGACCCGCAGGGTATAGTCGCCGCCACCAGAAATGTTTCTCGACTTCTGCAGCCCAGTAATATTTCTATCACCCTCGATTTGGTTATATCAGCAAAAAAAAGAATTAAAATCATCCATTGGATCTGGTCCAGACGGCATCCCATCGCTTGTACTGAAACGTTCCCAGTTCTCAAGAAAATAAGTAAGCGAACCGTATCAAACTATCGATGTATTGCTGCATTGAGCGCTACTTCTACGCTGTTTGAGATGATCGTTCTCCAGAAGCTTGTTCGGTGCTACACACATTACATCTTTTTTTTTTGCGGTGCAGTTCCAACGTGTTCTAGAGGAATACAAAATGGAAGAAGAAAAATAATTATGAGCAAGCATTTAGAAAACCCTCTGTGGTCTGGACCAAAACTTGCTTAAGTGTTAGGTTTTCATAGAGATGACCTAGACCCTATATATTAAACGTTTTCACGAAGTATACGAAGTATTTTTCTCTTCTGTGAATATAAGGTGTGGCCCAGTTAAAATTGGATCATAGACTATTGACTATATTTCAGATGTACATTAACAAAGTAGCATTCTGTTTTAACTTAAAGGTTCGACTTTATGTGAACTTTAGAGGGAAAATACAAAAAAAAATAATCATCGCGATTTCGAAGGATTTGGCTGGAATATCTCCCCGAGCCGTGGCCAAGTAAATTTTGTGTTCCAGTAGCTGTTTGCAATTGGTCTTTCCATGGGTCTCATCATCCATGAGGAGACAGCCATTGATTTTTGTCAACACCAGACTACGGGTTTCCAAGTGATTGCGTAAAATTATTTTTCTTCTTTCTTTTTCCATTTTTTATTTCTCTGAATTAATTGTTTTAATTGTTATAAGGAACACATTAGATGTCTTAGTTTACAAATCTGCCCACTAGGGTCGCTGTAATAAAAAATGTTTGTTCCAATACTAAATGGGCCACACTTTACTATACAATATAATTTTTTTTTTTTTAAATTTCCAAAATTGTACCAAGAAATGTAATTTTATTCGTAAGTATTTGAAGAATCGATGAGGACTTATAAATTGTTCTGATAATTATTAATACACTAATGATTTACCGTTGATTCAAAATGCGCGCAGTATTTGCGTCTTGTTGTGTACATCCAAATGAAACTGATGTTGTAATTTTTCGCACAGAAGTTTGAACATTCGTGGTCTTTCTCCCAAGCAAAGAAAATGGATTGTGCATAAACGGTGCGCCGTCAGTGTTGTTCCGATCAGAAAACTGGTTAAGGAAGAAAGGTGTGAGCGTCGAAGCAGTTTATACTGCATTACGGAAGTAGCCACAACAGTGCTCTTTCGTAGATTCCCTGAAACAGGCTAGAATACCCGGCCCCGCTGACCCTACAATCGACAGAGAAGTAAAGGACTATTTCAAGCGTCATCCTTCAGCATCACTCCAAGATGTGGCGAAAAAGCTAAGTACTTCGGAGACTAATGCTATGGGCCTGCAGACTTGTTGGAAGCAGAAGCAGCTAAAACAAAGAACCAAACAGGCTGAATCTGTGAAACCGAGGGCTCGAAAACTGTACGACGAACTACTGACCAAAAAATCGGACTGTATAATGAAACTCTGCCGGGTCCACAGTTTTATACCTCGCCTAAGGAGAAGGATGTTCCTAGATCAGTGACAGCCATTTAGACCGAAAAATTATGCAGATGTAGAAAATTATCTCGTCCATTCATTACGACAGACACAATGAAAGGTCAAAGCTACTTGAAGGAGTGTTTGCAAAATAGGTTGCTACCCTTTGTCATACAGCATAACAAGCCTACAATCTTTTCGCCTGATCTTGCTTCCTGCCATGACTTAAAATATGCACTAGAGTGGTACAAAAGGAACCATGTAGTATTTGTTTCAATGGAGATGAATCCACCAAACTGCCCAGAGATTCACCTTATCGAAACTTTCCGGGCCTGACGAAGGCGAAGCAGGGAAAACACATGAAACCAGCGGATAGTGTTGAATAATTTAAGAAAGATTGGTCAAAAGTGGTGAAAATTGTAGGAGAAAACACAAGGTAAAAGCTTTTTTGTTGACTACTTTATTTATTTGGCAGTCTCAATTGCGTTAGCTTTATGGAGTCGTATTGTTTAGAAGCTTATGAGTAGTGTTAAGGGAAAAGTTAGAGAACTTACATATCCTATGAAAAATCAAGCAAATTGAAATACAGATGGAAATAAAACAGTGTTTTTTACTTTGTTTGAGAACAAAATAATTACAAATCACAGTATGGTATTTTTTATTTGAGAAAAAAAGTGTATTTATAATTTTCGGAACAGTCTTTATTGGTATAACTGATTTTTTATACGGTTCCAACATCAACTCAAGCGGCCAAACTCGATACAGTATTCTTAAATAAAAACGTTTAACTAATGCTCTTTGCTTCATCACGCTTACTGTTGAAGACATCGTACCAATCATTAACAAAACTAATAAAGATCAATTCTTAAGCAACCAGGATGGTATGTTTAGGTCGAATACGATTTAGCTAAGGGTCTGAGCCAATCCGGAGATTTGGCATTGTCATCATCGTTGTCATAAATCTCAAGAATGGAGATCATCACAGATTTGATTTATATACATTTCAGACATTCCCAAGACGCGCAATCCTAGCCATAACACCGTTTCATGTTAGTAATATACTTACAGCAGTAAAATGTTCATGCATAGCTAGCATTACACTACACAAGACAGCACCTTTCCAAACCATAACAATCAAACCATCGCCATTTGCTGGATAACAATAAAAATCCAATCAAACTCTCGATTCTCCTCGCGATCTACACAAGTGTGAAAATAAGTCTTGGAGAGAAGAAGGAATATAAGATTCAACATCGGACGGAAGAACGATTCCCTCTTATTGTTTGGCTGTTGTTGGTGTTATTTTTTACTTTAAACTTTTACGTCCTAGTTTCCCGGTTGGAATGCGAGTTCTTTTCTGCATCTTTTGTTCCGTTCTCGGTAGTTGATGCTGCTCCATGGACTGAACGCAGATTGAGGGCAACTATATCGCTCGTAGTGTCATAAGCAGCTATAGCTCCACAGGAAGGAAGTCACCCGGGACAACAACTACAGCAATAATAACAAGCATGAGTACCGATAGCAAGATGTTCTCGCACTGACTGGCATGTCGAAGACTTGTTTCTTGGCGCTTTATTCCTTCTGAATACAACAAGGCGCGCTTACGAGTGAAAGGTTTTACGAGCTGAAATAAAAATACTAATAAATTCATATATTCTGGAATGCGCTCGATGATTGTTGTTGCTTGAAGTTTTGTCGGTGTTTCTGGTTTGGAGATTGCAGATGTTTGCATCAGCGGTTTTTGGGAACGTTACTCTGATCTTCATATCTTTGGTCATCCTAATATTATCGATTGTAAAAGCCGTTATCAAGTGGTGATTATTAGTAGAGTTCAAACAGTAATCATTCAAAATACAATGATCTGAAACTAGCTGTAGTTTGAATATAGAGAAAAATATGGCAGAGCACCGGAAATGCAGTCCTGAGCCTGACCTGACCTGCTTATGCAAAGCTCATATAAATTTCTTCAACCTTACCGTTCCAGAGCCATTCGAATGAAGGTCACCGTAATTGATTCTATCTGCAAATTCCCACACGTACACAAGCCCATGGTCTTCGCCGCCAATGACATCTACAGGACCGGCACACTTCTGGAGAGTGGCAGGCAAAATTCACACGTGGCGCCTCCATCGTTGTTACTTTTTCCTCCAGCTCTCGTGATTTAACCTCTTCTCGAACGTCATGTATGCTAGTGAAGTAGTAGGACTATCATGCTGTGGTTCTGCTGCGCCAACATCGTACAATCTTGTCACGTCCTCCATAATTTAATGGGTACAGCATACCGAGCGGGAGATATCTTCATGAAGAGGTTCAAACTAGTCGTTGCTTATTTTAAACACATGACACAGTATTGGCCACATTTCGAGAAAGGACGGAATGGTGGAATGGTGAGAAATGAAATGTGTTTACCAACCAATAAAGCCAATTCCGTTCGTATAGATTCAAAAGTAGACGCAGGGCGGTCAGGATATTAATACGTGTGGTGGATGAAATGATTATCAATGCACGTTGGCACAAATAGTTGAAAATATATTAAGTGTTTAGAATCGTAGATTAAAGAATAAAATAATTGGCAGAATCCATATATTTCTACTTCATCATAATCATTTTCTTCTTTTTCGTTTTCATAACTTATTCAATTCCATTATTATTGCTAGTTATTGACATATGCGCAAATATATCTCGTCTACTACTTGCAGACTTTCTCGGTACCATACAACTTCCGTTATGAATTTTGAGCAACATTATAAAATAAAAACATTAAGTGCTTATCAAAAAATGAAATTAAATTGGGAATAGCCCGCCCTGGTAGATACAGAAAATCGAACTGCTAAATTTTCGGCAGGACTGTTGGTGTTGATGAGTTTGATATAGGAAGACTGTTTAGACAACTGTCGCGGAATCAGGAAATGGAAGAAGCTGGTGAAGAAAACCAGAAAAGCCGAAATGTGTCCTAAAGAACAGAAGCGAAAGTAGAAACAGCGATGGAAACAACTACGGACGAAAACAAACTGAAGAAGAACAGTGGAGAAAGAGAAGTGGAACAAGTGTAGCCCAAAAAGAGAAGCGTAACGAAATCTTCGGAGGAAGAAGAAGAGGAAACCCTAAGTGGAAGAAGAAAAGTTGAATAAAATAAAAAGAACGTATTATGCCTCCAACGGAAGAAACGGAGTAAAGAAAAAAGTAAAGTAGAAGAAGATAACATTGTTTGATCTCATAATCTGTTATTCCTGCAGGCAAAACTAAAAGAAAACCTTCAAATCGCATCTCGTAGGATATGAAAATCGAAGGCAGTTGCCACTCTGTTGAACACTCTCTGTAGTCCAAAAATCGCACCGAGTACTCCATAACTTCTTCAATGCAGAGGCAGCATTAACATGAGATTGTTGCGAAGCAGCCGAGGTTGAACAAACAGGTTGATTTGCCTCAGGGGAGCCTCGCAATCTGTCCTATCCTGTAGGATACGGAGACGATCAAGGCTCTGCTGGTGTCTCTTCTAGTCCGGAGCAGCTCTAGGTTGATCAGTTGACAACGGTGTTCGTAGCTGGGTAGCCAAAATGGATCATTCCAAAGCAGTCTACGAAGCGCAAAACGGAGAAAGCTACGTTGAACTAATTTGATTCTCTCAGCACCGTTGTTGTAGTTATGGTTCCAAACCGCAGAGCAATAAGGAGTGTATCGAAAATAAGCTATCCACAAACTTTTTTCAAATTATGTTGAAAACCGATATTTTATTCATACAAAAAATTGATCCTTTATTGTACGAGGTTAAACTTGAACATAATGAAGACCGGGTGAAATTTAAGTTATTCCTTCACGAATTTTCGAACTTTGGATCGAATGCTCTTCATCAAGTTCCGGACAAGTGTTGCATCGCATTTTTTAGACGCTCGAGCCCAAATTTTTTTGAAGTCCTGCATGTTCCCAGCTGCCTTACCAGTCTTCTTGAAGAGCCTCTTGACGATTGCCCAGTAACGTTCGATGGGTCGAAGCTGAGGGCAATTTGGTGGATTGATATTTTTCTCAACAAAATCTATACCCTTTTCCGCAAGCCAATTGAGAGTAGTTTTGGCATAGTGAGCTGACGCTAAATTCGGCCAAAACAGTGGAGGTGTACTATGCTGCTTATATAAAGGCAACAATCTCTTCTGGAGACACTCAGATCGATAGATTTCCGCATTTATAGTTCCGGTAGTGTAAAAAATGGTTGACTTCAAACCACAGGAACATATTGCTTGCCATACCAGTACCTTTCGACCGAATTTCTCCACTTGAATCGACCTGTCCGCATCGCTCACATCCTCCCCAACGACGGCAGTAAAGTATTGTGGACCTGGAAGGGTTTTTGAGTCCTCATTTACATAGGTCTCATCGTCCATCAAAACGCAAGCATCCGGACGCTGCAAAAGACGCGAATACAATTTCCGGGCCCTTGTTGCTGCTCGCTTCTTCTGTTCTGCACTTTGTTTCGAGATTTTCTGCTTCTTGTCGGTCTTCAGGTGGTTTCGCTTCTTGATACGCTGGATCATTCCGACACTCGTTCCTGCTTTTTTGGCCAAATCACGTATTGACATTGATTTGTTCTTCATAATTAGAGATACCACTTTCTGCTCCAGTTTCGGGTTGGAAGAACCGGGTTTTCTGCCTCTTCTTGGTAGCTTATCCAAAGAATAGTGTTTCTCAAACTTCTTAATGATGGTTTTAACACTCGCATCATGAATTCCAAACCGCTTCGCTAATTTTCGCATAGTAATACCCTTCTCACTTAGCTATGTGTCCAGAACCTTAATTTTCACTTCCTTTTCAATACGCGACATTTTGAAAACACAGAATTTGAACCACACAAACAAGTAAACAAAAGAAAGCTGACAGTCAAACGCACAGCATGCAGTGTTCAGAGCATAAAAAACCATCACAAATACATGCGTACAACGCAAATGTATTTGGATAGCTTATATTCGATACACTCCTTAAATGCAGCAAAATATTTTCCCATGTCTGTTGACTCATTACCGGGTGAAGCACGCATTGACCAACTTACAGTTGTGGTTAGGTTGATGGAACGGTCAAATCCGGTCGAGCGCTTTTGTACATTCATCCCCAATTGTGGACATTCGGGAAAGTAGGCCGTTCTAAATTTACTTGACAAGCATGGCATTGACATTGCTGATTGCCGCGGTCACTCGTAGGATAACGCTCAGAACATGGCCGGGAAATATAAGGGCATGCAAGCTTTGATAATTCAGTGCAATTCAGCTGAAACTTTCATTCCGTGCTGTGCCCATTCGCTTAATTTGATGAGTAAGTCATGCCCATTTGCTGTGCAGTTTTTCAGTGTTGTACAAAGTTTGTACAACTTCTTCACGTGCTCAAATGGACGATACAAGGTTTTGAGCGAAGCGTTGGAGTGTACTGACCGAAAGTATAGTGCAGAGAGCTTTGGCGATACGAGGTGGTCTTGCCGATCGGATGCAGTTTAAGCGTTGTTGTATGGATATTAAGCGATCGTGGCTGCTTTGAAGAAAATTTCAAAGCAGCCTTGAAACATTGTCAGATGACTTTTCAACAAAATGTCAATACTCGAAATCGATATCTACACCATATTTTAGTACGACATTCTGGAGCGGTGTAATGCAACAACCTTTGTTGTGCAAAATAGCACCACAACCTTGAACACCGCTGTGGCATCTTTGGACGGCCTCACGGAGATAAGAATAAGAAGCAGCTGCTATCGGTACGGCCAAGGTACGGCCGGCACTGAAAGTTATGAAGACGTGAGGAAACGAGCAAAAAGCGTCCAGCTCGACTATCTAGGGCAGCATTCATTAATTATGTCACGCTTTTAGGGGGGGAGGGGGTTCAGAAAACCGTGACATTTTGTGACAAACGAGGGAGGGGGGGTAAGCTGAATCGTGACATCACATTTTTGAAAAAAACAAAAACAAAATGATATTCTTATGCAATATCGCCTACTACTACTATCCCTACTGTTCACGCCCTTCGTAAACGAACAGCAACAGCAGTAATCATGCAGCACTCACACACCGCTCGCATAAACTATGCCACGCCCTGTTCTGCAACTTTCCATCGTTCTGGAACTTTCCATGTTCTGGAACTTCTAGCAGTAGCGGCACAATATAAAAACGGCACCGCAGTGGCGCAGTCATTCAGTCATTATATCAATTCTAAGGTGTTAAGATCAAAAGGAAAAAGCAATAAAGGATAAGTGAATAGAAGCAGTAGTTTTTCTATCAATATCTTCTGGATCCATTATCCGGTGCTACAGCCCAGTGTTATACAGTGTTGAATACAGTCCACCCTACGACTAGAGTGTTTGCTGTCAACGGCCTTGGAACCCAACCCGGCCTTTTCAGGGTAAAAAGAGTTGAATTTTCCACCCATGAGCCAAGACAGAGCACTCGTTTTACCCGACAGTTGCTAGTTTGAGCGACACCTATTTCCTTTAATACCGTGTTAGGACACGTTTGAGTTCTGTCGCAAGAGAGCTAGCAAGCTACTTCAAGTACCCTACGGATCCGGTGTTTGGCTCCGACACCTACCATACCTAACACGCTAACTTGAAAGTACCCATTAATGAGTCGAAAGTACGCATTTTGAAGAAAAGTGGCTTAACTCATTATTAGGAGTATATTTTCCTCATTAATTGAGTATTCGTTACCCATTAATGATTAATTGATACTCATAAATGAGTAAGCAATACTCAGAAATGAGGAAAGTATACTCTTAATAATGAGTTAAGCCACTTTTCTTCAAAATGCGTACTTGTTCGACTCATTAATGGGTACTCAAGTTAGAGTGAATACTATTCCACCGTTCATGAATGACAGCTGCAGCTCATTCAGTGTGCGTCAGTGAATAAAGTCCAGTGTTTATTGGTGAAAAATTGGTTCGCGCAGTTAGTGTATTTTGGAAAATGAATCGTGGAGAACTTTTTAATACGCTGTACAATGCGTATGTAAAGGCTTACCCGGATAAGAAGAAAAGGGAGTGCCAATTGGATGCTACTAATTTCTGGAATGAACGGAAGGGCAATGACAACACCGCACTTGAAGAGCAAGTCAATAACAAAATAAAAAGAGCTTCATGCCTTGCAGCTAAAGAAAAAGGTAAACTTCTTCAACTATGGGAAAGTCTATGAGTGCTCCTAAGGAATCAGCGCCGACAGTGAAACCCGCGCAACCCATCAAGGAAATTGAGTATATGGCTCAGCCGTCATCATCAAATAAACGCCCTGCACCAGTACAGGAACAACTTAAAGCTGAGCTAAATAATCTGAACTCTGAGGTAGTGCTTCTGATTGACAAGAAGTCTGCTGGACTATTGACGGATGATGATCAGTCGAGACTCGAAGGGTTAAAAATTAAAAAGATCAAACTTGAAAAGAATCTCAAAATCAAGGAAGACGAGCAAGAGCGGCAGCAGAAGCATCGTGAGAAAATGAAGCAGGCTAAACAACTGTTAATTCGGGACATCCCAGAGGCTGGTAAATATGATATATTAACTAGTTTGTTTGCACAGTAGATATAAATATCAAATTTCAGGAAATTATCTTTCATTCCGAAATTCTCCTGGCCGCCCTCGTGTTGAAGAGCAGCAACCGGAGCTGCTCAAGGCAATATGCGATATCGCACTTCATGGATCTGCGGCCCACGAAAAGCGCAGTGATGAGAGCGTCAGAAGCGTTAAAACTTTAGATGAGTTGACTTCTGCAATACAAGGCAAGGGATTCAATATCAAAAGAACAGCAACATATCTGCGGTTAATCCCAAAACGAGCCAATTCCCATCAAGGTAAATGTCACGTAAATACTGTACCAGTGAAGTTGATGCGCGCAAGTAATGCAAAACACAACGATCATCCCGATGGCCGATTCTGTACAGCGACCATAAGATCATTGGAAGAACTGGCATCTGTGCTAGGGCCCAATGAAGTAGGATTTATCAGTCAGGATGATAAGGCGAGAGTGGCGATAGGCCTAACGGCTGCCAATAAGCAGTCTCCCATGCTTATGCATGTGGAGTACAAAATCACGCTTCCTGACCACGATTGGATAGTTGCAAATAAGCATAAACTAATTCCGTCCGTGTACGCTGGAATCGAAATCAAACCGAATGGTCTTGGCAAACCGGAGGCTGTTGGTTTTTCGGGCCCCACTTACATTGCAATTCGGTCAGGCAAACACACTTCGTCAACGGCGTTTTCTCATGCGTTAGACATCAAGCGGCTTCTAACTCTTGAATCGTTTGATGGTATTTTAAGTTTGATGGATTGGTCAAACCAGTCCTAATCTTTACCGTCGACAGTGGACCTGATGAAAATCCGAGATATCGCAAGGTAATACAGATAGCAATACACCATTTTAAAGAGTACAACCTTGACACGCTGTTCATTGCAACGAACGCTCCGGGAAGGAGTGCTTTCAATAGAGTGGAGCGACGTATGTCACCCTTGAGTAAGGAGCTTTCTGGATTGATAATACCACACGACCAGTTTGGTAGTCATCTGGATTCCCAATTGCGTACAACTGATTCAGCTTTGGAGAAGCAAAATTTCCAGTACGCTGGTGAAGTTTTGGCAGAAGTCTGGAATGATGTGGTCATCGACGGTCATCCGACGTTGGCTGAATATATCGATCCTGATGCTTCTGAAATAGATCCGAAGTCAATTCGTGACTATGACCAACACTGGTTTGGAACTCATGTGCGAACCAGCCAATATTTACTCCAGATACGGAAATGCACAGATAGGTAAAATTTTGAGATGCATTTGATGGTCAAATAATTGTTATATGTGCATAAATTTATATTTTTACAGGAAATGCTGCTCACCACTACGAAGTAGCATCGATCACGTTATCTGCAATGGATTTTTGCCTCCACCAATCTCTCTGACGCAAACATCTCGAGGATTGATTGGGTCATCGAAGGACGAACCACAGCATTTCCCATCAATGTTCGTATTGAACTCATTACAAGCTCAACAGATTCTACCTAAATCGATGTCCGGATATGGAACGATTCCGTATGATCTTTACTGTCCTTCAATTAAAAACTCATTGAACGAACGAGTGTGTTCCAGCTGTGGCCTATACTTTGCATCTTTAGTCATGCTTCGCGAGCACATAAAGATGCACAAGCATCACATCCGTTCAATTTCAGAGAAAATTGCGTCCGTTTAAAGTTGTGGCAAAACGTAAACAGGAATGTATGGTTGTAACCAACAAAGACAACTTCGATTGCGAATGGATAGATGACGAAGAACTTGATCTGACTGATGTGGCAGAAACCATTACGAGTGCTTCAGCGGACGCAGATATCTTCCCGGTCATCAATGCTGACCAACATCTGCAAAACCCTTGGACTGAGGATTGAATCTATTTTTGAATGGTATTATTTGAGAATGCAATTTGATATAATATGAGGAAAGTTGAATTTGTTTCTGTATGAAATAAAAATGATTTTTTGTAACTAATATTGGCTATTTGAATAAAAAGTTTTGAGTGGGGAGGGGGAGGGGTTAACAAAAACGTGACATAATTGCCTGGGGGGGGGGGTTACAAAAATTGTGACAATTTGTGACATGGGGGGAGGGGGCGGGGGTTAATTTTCGGCCAGATTTGCGTGACATAATTAATGAATGCTGCCTAGGATCTTCGAGGGCAGCTGAAATTACAAAAGCGACTCCAAAGGATGCCTTCAAGACCGAAGCTACTGTTCCAGTGGTCGACAAGCTTGTTCATTACCTAGAAGAACGACCAAAAGCGTACCAAGTGATGAAAAGCATCAAGAACCGGTTGCAAACGAGTATGGGAAATGAGAAGCTGTCTAACTTAGTGATTTTGAGTAACGAGGATGATGCGTTGAAGGAATTGAACGTTGATTTCGTGTTATGTAAGTTTCAGGACAATAGGAACGATTGAAAAAAAAATGTGATTTCGAAGGAATTGAAATAGAAAACGAAAGAACAATTTTAAATGACGGAAACTGAAGTTAGCAGGTCGATTTTTATAACCAACTGAAATCCGAGAAAAGTTCTGCTGAGCTGTGTTTTGTGTTTTGCTCATCGCTTTTGTAGCTCCAGGGGGGCACCCATATCCATATCCGTATAACCGGAGTGGAAAAATGAGATAATCTATATCATCTACAAGATGGCTGACAAATTGGACTTACATTCAGCATTAACAGTAATATGTTATCAATCTAGCCTTTGCTCGGCTAGAGATAAGAGCCGATTTTATGGCTGAAATCTCCTTTGAAAAAATGTCGTTCCTGCTTCAACTGTATCGTGTAAGAGTTTGGTAGTCTACGAACGTGAGAATTTCAAGATTTTATTTTCATTTTCTAGATTCTCAGATTAATTGTCAGAATTTTGTAGAGTCAACAATCTGAGAATCTTGATGTAAGAGTTTGTTAATTTAAATATTTTAGAATGTGTATTTGAAAAACTGAAAATGTGTTGTTCTGTGGTCCTTCATGAATGTATAATTTCTTGTATTAATGCGCCTCTGAGGTAAAAATTCTGACGAGGAGCTTGAGAACGAATTTATGAATGATTTTTATTTCTTTTAACTGAAACAACCGGACTACCTATGAAGAATGATATTAGAGTGCACCAGCCCGTCACTTCGACGAGCACCTGAACGGTTATGTTACAGCGAACGAAAGTGGCTCGTTAATAAATCTAGGAACACGCGCAGAAGATAACAGGACCCCGACCCCAACCTTTCAGGAAGTTGAGGAGGAAATTGGTCGGTTGAAAAAACAACAAAGCCGCTGGTGTTGACCAACTCCCAAGCGAGCTATTGAAATACGGTGGTGAAGCACTGGCTGCACTAGGTAATTACCAAAATTGGGGAGGAGGAATCTTTACCGAAGGATTGGATGGAGGGAAAAGTGTGTCCCATCTATAAAAAAGGGCGATAAGCTGGATTGCTGCAATTATCGTGCGATCACACTACTGAGCGCTGCCTACAAGTTGCTCTCCCAAATACTATGCCGCCGCCTGTCGCCAAATGCAAAGGAGTTCGTGGGGCAATAGCAAGCGGGATTCATGGGTGCCCGCGCTACTACGGACCAGATTTTCGCGATTCGGCAAGTGCTGCAGAAATGTCGCGAATACAACGTGCCCACACATCATCTTTTCATCGATTTCAAATCAGCGTATAATATAATCGATCGAGACCAGCTATGGCGAATCTTGCACGAAAATGGATTTCCGGAAAAACTGACGCGGTTGATCAAAGCAACGATGGATCGAGTGATGTGTGTCGTCCGAGTATCAGGGACGCTCTCGAATCCCTTCGAATCTCGGAGAGGGTTATGGCAAGGTGATGGATTGTCATGTTTGTTGTTTAACATTGCACTGGAGGGTGTGATTCGAAGAGCTGGGATAGACAAGAGTGGCACGATCTTCAGGAAGTCTGTCCAACTTTTTGGCTTCGCCGACGACGTTAATATCGTAGCATGTAACTTTGAGACGATGGTGGAAACGTACATCAGACTTAAGGCTGAAGCTGGTAGGATGGGGCTTGTGATTAATGCGTCGAAAACAAAATACATGAAGGGAAGAGGCTCACGAGAAGACAATGTTAGCCTCCTAGCACGAGTTCAGATCGACGGTGATGACGCTAAGATCGAACAAAGTTCGCCGAACCACTAAGTTGACCATCTACAAAACATTAATTAGACCGGTAGATCTCTACGGCCACGAAACATGGACATCCTAGTGGAGGAACAGCGCGTCCTTGGAGTCTTTGAACGGAAGGTGCTGCGTACCATCTACGGTGGAGTGCAGATGGAAGACGAAACGTGAAGGAGGCGAATGAACCACGAATTGCACCAGTTGCTGGGAGAACCTCCCATCGTACACATTGCAAAAATCGGTCGACTACGAACCGACAGGTACAAGAAGAAGAGGCGCGCAACGAGCAAGGTGGATTGATCAAGTAGAAGGTGACCTGCGGACCTTCCGCAGATAGCGAGGCTGGCGAGTGACAGCCATGGACTGACTAGAAAGGAGACAACTTCTGTGTACAGCAGAGGCCACGCCGGCCTTAGTCTGATTGGTAAGGAAAGTAACAAGGAAAGTAACACAACTCAAAAACTTATGTTGAAAAGAAGAAGAAACCAAAGTGCTTCAGTGAAGCGAAGAAAGTGCTAGCGACTAGTACAACAACATTAACAAGCACTATTGAAAGTGCATGTTTTTTTAGGGCCTACGATCAGCTGATAAATATAATTGTAAAGGAGAGCTCATGTTTGAAAGAAGGCCAAATCTCTGTGAAATATAATATATTTAAAACGGCAGCTCTTACTCAGAGTACCAGAACACACGTTTTTAAAAATTGTTTTCGTGGTCGAGAACTAGCAAATAAAACGCATGGCTGACGTGCTTCAGCTCCGTCCTAATCGAGTGTATTTTGAATTGAAATAATTGACTCTATAACACCAAATTCAATCTGATTTTTATCAACGGTGCAATCGAATCTAGTTTGTGAATTTGAACATGCGCTTAGATGGCCGCACATTTCGTAGTTGACCTTGGTTGGCTGGAGCCAACAACACTGCGTACGGGAATGGGGCCTGTGTTTTGCGCACCATGTATATGTTTTGAAAGTTGAAAAATTAGAAAAAGTACTTAGCTGGATTGCATTTAGTCCCGTATCCGATCCAAACAGCCCAATCAGGCCATCAGCAACGAGCAATACCCATCGCCACCAGCTGAATACTTCACAGGTAATGTTTACTCCACACACTTTCGCCATAATTGTTAGTTACTCAAAATCACAGCACATTTAAACACACAGGATCACCATTAGTTAAATCCATCCTTTTAATTTTAAAATGCTAGATAAAACCGTAAAAATGACAGCGAGAAAAAACCACACGTTCAGTCAGTCAACGTTAATTTACAGATTTTCTATCCAAATTATCTCTTTAAAATTGTTCGGTGCCCATGCCAAAAGACCTTTAAACCATTGAATTTTGAATGTCTAAGTTAGGCCAAATTATAATTATGCCCAATGAAGCTGAAGCAGCTCTCTTTTTTAACAATATTTATGCCAAAGGTGGTTATGCCAAATGCCCGTACTATTTTAATTTTTTCTTTATTTTATGTCAAATGGTCATTATGCCAAATGACCATTGATTTTCCAACATATTATTCAAAATGACATTATGTTGAACGACTTTACGCCAAACGACCTTATGCCAAACGACCTTATGCTATATGGGGCAGCCCCGTATGCCATTTATATGAAAATAATTAAAACTTGATGTATGTGTTTTAGTCATATTTTTAAAATTGAAATAAAACTAAATATGTAAAGTCTGTTTGACTGTAAGTTTCTTATATTCGTCTTAAACGTTTTTAGCGCCTTTGTAACGAGTAAAATACAACCTTCTGAAATGCTATCCACATTCAATGGAACTAAATTTGTTGCTTGAATATTCTCGTGTTAACAAACCCACATTCAAGCATACCAACCTATCACTACCGGCAATTGTTTCTCCAACTGTCACCATATTTCAGAACATTTCGTTTGTGTCGGTTCCCTGTTCTACAAACAGGATAGTAAATCGCTCTTATGGTCATGGCGCATTCGTTTGGCTGCTCCTTCCTTATTCTGCCTAATACCTTACCATAGATTCATTTTGCCTGTGGTCTTCCGAGGGTACATTTCGCCAGGAAGTGTTTCCACCCATTCAGCAAGCAATTTGCATTATAATACTTTAAATTACAGCAGCAATGACACTTGCTACACTGGAATACCTGCGAGGGGTAATTCGTAAGCCAGTGTCCAGTTTTCCGATCCATAAATCAATCACTTACGTACGAAGGCCGAGGACGAGGTCGAGAAAAGGTCTCAATCTGCGAAAACACATCTGACGCCGTAGCTGATGACGATCACTGCAAAACCACACTACTACAGTAGATAGATTGCAAACATAATGGGAGCACCATGTGATTCTGTGCGAATCAATCCACAAGCTAATATGCGAAACCTTAGCATTAACTTAATTTTAGGGAATTATGCAAATTATTCACTTACTGCAAACGGGTTGAGCTGCTGCTTTGGCTTGGCGCGCAGTTTCTTACCACCCCCTCGTCTTCTCGCAACCACTGATCGGAAGCCGGCAGGGTCGGAAACTATTAATGTGCTCTGCATTTCGCATCGTCGGCTTCGGATATATTATCATAGCATTTACGCTTTAATGCAGGGTTCGATTCGATATTGTTGTTGATGCAGCTGGTCCAGAGGGTGAGTGTGATCTGTTTTGCCAACCATGCGCTCTCTGCAGGCGATTAATCGATGATTGGAGATTGATTACGTATGCTAATTCAATTACCAGGGAGTATTAATTTGCCAAAGAAGCCGTGGATAATATAACATTTGTGGGCAGTTGACCCCTTGAACTTGGCAGAACGCGGAGGTTCTATATGGAGGATTCAACCTTCATGCTAATTCGATCCATGATTTTTTTTCCGGTATGGCACTGGGCCGGGGAGCTAATTTACCTACAGCGGGCAGATTGTTACAGTAACCTTCCGTGAGGTATTGAACTACATCAGCGGGGAATGATCGAATAAAAAGTTCAAGATTTACTTAGCGTTGACGTCTTTTTTCCAAATTAAGGCGAAAAGAACCTTGCGGGATAGGCCGACATTGCACAGTGTGGACGATTTTGGTAAATGTTTCCTTAACTTGAACGAAATTTTTCAAGGAATCAAATCGACGTGGTCTCATTGGCCGCACGGAACTGCTTGGGGAGGAAATGAGCTCATTTTACCCTGATTTCCCAAATATTTTCTTGTTGTTTAGAAATTTTCTGCTCGGTGTGACTCAAGATCAACAAAATGATTACAGTCCTATGTAAAATTTCTAGGAAAATCGATTGCAGTTAGTTTCGTACGCACGGCTCTGTGAATGAATATATGGCTGATTTCACCCTGATTCCGCTAATATTTTCATGTTTTCCACCATTTTCTTTGCTCTGTGTGACTCAAGATCATTGGAAATTGGTTTCATTTACCGCACGGCTCTGTGAACGAAGATATGGTCGATTTTACCCCGATTCCCCTAATATGTGTGTGTGTCATTCAGAGATTGCTTGGTTCGGTGTGGCTCAAGAACAACAATTTAAGGCTAGTCCAATGTAAAATTGCCTGAAAAAATTGATTGGAGTTGGTTTCACTAACCGCACGGCTATGTTAATAAACGTATGGCTGAATTTTCTCTGATTACCGTAATATTTTTGTGTTATTCAGAAATGTCTCTGCTCGGTGTGACTCAGCATCTACAAAATTGAGTTACTTCTTCTTTAATTTCATCAATTTTCTTATATGGAAAATCGAACTTATCTGTAACGACAAATCCAGTCAATCAGTCTTTCGTTCAAAAAATCGATTCTTGCTTGCAACATTTCTTTAATGAAATATGAATGTACGCATCCATACATCCAAAACTTCTATGCAATATATCTTCTTTCAATTGCACATTTTGCTGAACAAAATCAAAAACATTCTGTTTATTACAGTTTTTCAAATAAACATCCACAACTTCACGATTTGAAAACATTTTGAACAAACTATTCAAAAAGTATGAAGGCTTTGCAGAACAAACTCTTTCGTGTCGAATGAACAGAACGAAAGATTTGAATTTTAATGGTGGTAATCTGCAACCGTATCGTGTGGTGCCGTGTCGTCTTACGAAAAAACCGTTTTAAGAATTAACTCAGCTTTTGACTCATTTTACTTTAATTATGAAAATATTACAAACTGAGGAGAATAAGTAAAAATGAATAAGGAGAAAAGCGGAATAAGAAAAAATAAGTCATAAAGTAAGTTTATTCCTAGAACGTGTTTTTATATGACGACACGGTACCTCTTAAACTTCAAAAGTTTCGTTCAGTTCATTCGGTGCATTCATCCAGTGCCAACTACAATGAAAGCTAACCTTACTTTTTGCGGTAAGCGTTAAAGAGATGACAACGGCGGGTACTATCGGTAACTGTCAAAATGTGAGTAAAAGAGACGGGGAGAATCAGGATGAATGCAAAGAAGTTCATTGAATTCATTCGTGCCGTCAGCTGTAAGCACCTAAACAGTATAAAGTAGGCAGGAAACAGTATTTTTACGAATTCATTAGATGACGTTTGAGTGGTGCTATGTTTACTATTAATGACTTTTTTCTTTATCTCGAAAATATTTGGGGGAATCAGAGTAAAATATGCTATATCTTCTTTCTAATAGCCGTGCAGTGAACGAAACCAACACCAATCGATTGTCCAAAAAAAATTACATAGGTCTAGCATAGTTTTGTTGATCTTGAGTCACACAGAGCATAGCAATTTCTGAATAACATAACAATATTAGGGGAATCAGGGTAAAATTAGCTATATTTTCTACCTCACAGAGCTGTGTGGTAAACGAAATCAACACCAATCGATTTTCCAGAAAGTTTTACATAGGACTAACTTTAATTTGTTGATATTAAGCTACACCGACCAAAGCAATTTATGAATTAAAATAAATATTTTGGAGAACCAGGGTAAAATGTGTCATATCTTCATTCACAGAGGGGTGAAACTAGCTCCACTCAAGTCTCCAGAAAATTTTCATGGGACTTACTTTATTTTGTTGCTTTAGAAAAACACCGAACCAAAAATTTATGAAAAAAACGAAAATGTCAGAGAAATCAGGGTAAAATCAGCCATATCTTCATTCACATATCCGTGCGGTGAATAAAACCAACTCCAATCGATCGACCAGAAAATTTTATACAGGACTAGCTTTATTTTGTTGTTCTTGAGTCACACCGAACCAAACAATCCCTGAATAACACAAACATATTAGGGGAATCGGGGTAAAATTGACCATATTTTCGTTCACAGAGCTGTGCGGTGAACGAAACCAATTTCAATCTGTAAATTTTTTTTACGATTTTATTTTTCAATCGCAAATAATTTGTTAATCTTGAGCAATTCCGACCAAAGAAATTTATGATAAACACAAAACCATTAAGAGAATCAAAGTTAAACCAGCCATATCTTCGTTCACAGAGCCGTGCGGTAAATGAAACTAATTCCAAGCGATTCCTCAAAAAATTTTAGAAAGAACTAGCATTAATTTGTTGATCTTGAGTCACACCGAGCAGAGCAAATGGTAAAAAACATGAAAATATTAGGGGAATCAGGGTAAAATCAGCCATATCTTCATTCACAAAGCCGTGCGGTGAACGAAACCTACTTCAATCGATTTTCCTAAAAAATTTACATAGGACTAGCATCATTTTGTTGCTCAAGATCACACCGAGAAAAGAAATTTCTGAACAACAAGAAAATATTAGGGTAACCGGAGTAAAATGAGCTCATTTGCTCCTCAAGCAGTTTGTGCGGTCATTGAGACCACGTCCATTCAATTTCTTGGAAAATTTCCTTTAAGTTGAGGAAACATTTACAGAAATCGTTCCACTCCGAGCTGAGATATAGAAATCTTTCGCGTTTCGGGCACTTTTTTCCCACTGTGCATTGGTTTGATTCATCCCTTATCAATTTCAAAAATCCGTATTTCTGTGAAAAATTTAGGCAGCATATTAAAAAGCTTAGAAGAAGACAGAAATGACGAATGTGGACAAAGTTTGAACAGTTTTCATTAAGGGGGATATACAGTTAGAACGAGCAAATAAACTAATTTTTCAGTAAAAAATTTCAAGGTGAAGTTTCTACTCATATCAATTTTAACTTTTTTACAATTATAAGTGTATCCATGTAGTATACAAAAATATTTTTTTCAATTTTTTTACAACAAAATGGCGTCCGACAGGGTGCGTTGAAAAAGTCGTTGTATTTTGCTTGTGCTGGCTCTCCTGGTCGCAGTTTCGATCTGAAACCTGCTAACCCAAAAAAATTACGTTAATTACATTAACATTTAGTAGATGAGTTCAAAAAGTAAGTAAAAAAAAATTGCGCTTTTGGCGTAACTTTTTTGAAAAAATCCACATTTTTCCGCCATTTTATCACATTTTTTCCGTATTTGATAATAAAATATTACAATAGTTTTTAATTCATCTAGAAGTTTATACTCTAATGAATAAATTCTATAAGTTTCAGCTTAATCGAATAATTAGTTTTTGAGTTATCGCTGCCATAAACTCCGAAAATGCTGTTTTAAGAAAACCGCGTTGAAAGTTTTAATTAGTGGTCTGAGCGCGAAGAAGGCTTCTTCGAAGAACGATGATACGAAACACTTGGAGTTTAAATTTTGAAAAAAAAAGTTTAAGGAGCGTATTCTACGGGAAATTTACTAACATGTTATGAAAAAAAATTGAAATTTTTGGTCATTCTAACTGTATATTCCCCCTTAAGTGGTTTGAACTTTAGCTGGTGTCAAAGCTGACGCACCAACATGAGTATTTCCCTTTTTTACCCGATATTGACCTTGCTGGAACATCGGGGCAAAAAAAGCCGAGGTGAATTCTAATAATATAGGGTGTCCACGATGAAATTGCCACACTATGAAATTGCTCTAAGTTTTTAACCGTTGGGTAGAATTTAATGAAAATTTGGGTGGATTTAGTTCATAGTGCATTATTTATATCCTGCAAGTTTTAAAGTCCTGTGATTAAAACTCGCGGAAATGGAGTCGAAAGAACAGCTCGCGCGTGATAAAATCTTGCGCATTCATCACGAGAACAAGGATCTCTCGCATCGTTCCATCGCTAAAACGTTGGGAATCGCGAATTCCACGGTGTCGCGAGTGATTAAGCGGTTCGAGGAACGGTTGACCACCGATCGGAAGTCCAGAAGTGAAGGAAAAAGTATTCCGTACAACACCAAAAATCACAACCGCGTAGTTGGGGCCTTCAACCGAAATCCGAACGCCTCCGTTCGGGATGTGGCATAGAAGCTGCACCTAAGCCGAAGTTTTGTCCAGAAGGCTAAAACTAAGGCTGGGCTTCGAACGTTCAAGGTACAAAAGGCCCCTACTCGCGACAAGAAGCAGAACAAGTCCGCCGAAACCCGTGCCAGGAAGTTGTACCTCAACATGCTGACGAAAGTTGAATGCTGCATCATGGACGACGAAACATATGTGAAGGCCGACTTCAAACAGATTTTTCACGGCCAAGGATAAGTTCAGCGTTCCGGAGCATGTCCGCACTCAGAAGATGTCCAAATTTGCGAAGAAATTCCTGGTTTGGCAAGCAATCTGCACGTGCAGGAAGCGGAGTGCACCTTTCGTGACCCAGGACACGATGAACGGACAGGTGTATGTATGCATGGTAGCCACCATCCCCTCTAGCCCTTGGCTTGGATGCAGCTCCACTTAATAGCAAGATCAAATTGGGCCACCGATCTGAATTCGCACTATCGCTGTATGAAGGGCCAAAAACGGAGGGGTGGACCCGTAAGCAGAGACACTTACACGAAATCCACGGGAAATTAAGAATCTCCTTCCAACGATATGATCCATCAAATCGAATAACACAATTCGCAATACTCATTAAGCTTTCTACAGGATGGCTTGTTAAGAAGGGCGCGTCACTCTCCCTGAAACTGTTGGAGTAGAACTCGCAGCACCACACTCGAATCGGTAGGATAAGAAATGATACTGTTTGTTCCCTCTAGACTCAGGCAGTCAATCAAACCATCGTCCAGTTTCAGCTTGAATGATACCCTGGTGCTCCCTCCCAACCCAGTATTTATTATATTTATATAAATATAGATGTAATGTAATAATAATATGTTATATATGAATATATGGTAGAGCAAAAAATTATACAAGGATATTTAGTTAAATTATGTAATAGTTGGAGTTCACGAGCCTATGATAACCATGTTAAACTAAATTAATTAACCTGCTGAAATAATAATATTAAGGCAGTAATAATAATATGCAGCTTCGTACCACTTTGTATCACTGATGGGTGACTGTATCTCTGGAATGTGAAGGTCATCTTGTTATTCATTGAGGTATAAATATCAATAAAGCATTCAATTGTATATAAAACCATAATATTATATTATTACGTATTTAATCATGACATATAGATATGTAACCTTCTGGAATGAAAGAGCATTTATTAATTTTGATTATTATTTGATATAATGTAATAAAATAATTATACCGGCCGGATCACCAATCTGAAGCAATTAAAATTTCATTAATTATTTTATTACTTCTTCCATAATATTATATTTATGATATGCAATTAATAATGATGAACAGCTGTGTTCCGCTGAACCGCTCAAATAGTAGTTGATGATCGTGTACTGAAATGTTAAGGTCATATTACGCCATTTAATGGAAAATATAATGAAGGAATTAAAGGTTGAGTGGTCGAGAGAGTCGTCAACATTTCTATTAATGAAAATATGCTAGAAGCTCGTAAAAAACATGCATCATATAATAACACATACTAGTATCTACACATCTATATATACATCCATTGCTACTTTCGAAAAAGGCCACTCCGACGGTGCTAGATACAGCTGAAAATTGATCCCCATTCTTACTGCTGCTTCTACCAGAAGATGATCATCCTATAACCGCAAGACCTCCTCTCCTAAACTGTATGGTACCTGAGAGAAATTTACCTTTCTGGCGTAATAAATGTAATGAAATATACAGAATTAGGCTATGAATAGACAATGTCCTATAAGATAAAATATATAGTGAGGGTATATTGTAATATGAACTGAAAATTACATGTGTGCCGACTGCTGTTTTGTTGCAATTGTAGACAAACTTGCGCATCCATTATGAACCAGAAAATTTAGGCAATGTATGACCGCCATGAAAAAAAAGAATTTTAAATTTTAAATTATTTTGTAATACCTGACGACCTGGAAGACCTGAAAGATATGAGAATGGAAAATTATGATATGATGTACCGGTCGCACCCCCTCACTTCGCTATTGTCGGATTGACAACATTGCCCAGGCTACGCCAACCAGCGTCTCCATGTTTCAGCTGGCAGTCTTTTGTGATCATATAACTCGTGGAGGCGTGAGGTAGGAACTTGTGAGGACCAGAGGTCGGTCGCACCCTCCTGCCAAGTTGTCAACTCACCATTTGAAGCCCAGGACACGATGAACGGACAGGTGTACATAAAAGAGTGCCTCCAGAAGCGGCTGCTTCCTCTCCTGAAGGCCCACAACGTCCCAACAATCTTCTGGCCGGATTTGGCCTCATGCCACTACTCCAAGGACGTGCTGAAGTGGTATGCGGACAATAAGGTCAATTTCGTGCCGAAAATGTTCAACCCTCCCAACACTTCGGAGCTCCACCCCATCGAGAAGTACTGGGCGATTATGAAGCAGCACCTTCTTAAACGACCTAAGGTAGTGAAGACAGTCGAGGAACTGAAGAAAGTATGGGTTTACATGCAAAAAACGGTTGATTCACAGGTTGTGCAGAATCTTATGGCCGGGGTTAAGGCCAAGGTGCGGGCATTTGCGTATGGACTGTAAATAAAATACGAGTAAAATGGTAAAATGAAGTTTAATAGTTATTTCTCAATCCCTCTAAATTTGATGGCAATCGGATGAAAACTCGAATTTTGCGAATCAATTTCATCGGGGACACCCTGTAATACTCCATAACTCTGTATACCTATTCTAGAGAGTTTGAGCTGTTTAGTGGGATACCTGTAACCAGAAATGAGAAGAAAAATTAGTATTTTCCATTTAATTCCAACTACCTTTGCTTATCTTGATAAGGATTCATCATGGCAACCCAGCCGTCAAAGCCCAACAAATTCATCGGATTGAAGAAAACCATCGCCGCACTTAGGAAGGACGTAGCATTTCTGAAGGAATGCCTAAAATATAAAGTTGTACCAGTAAGTCATACGATTAAAATACGGACATCGACGCCTGCCATCATCGTCAGGAGAATGGAAGCGGAATTCATCAAGGACAGCATAACACGACTATTCAACAAACTGGACCACAAAACGTTAGAGTGCTATTCTCTGCATCTTAAGCTAGCCAAGGAGTATCCCGTAAAATTCCAACAGGTCTTATCCCGATTAAGGTAGCAGAGGAATGCGAATTGAATAGGAGACGAACGGTTCTCGATAGGAAACTCAACAAGCTGAGAAAAGAATCCCAACAGACTCGGACCACACATCACACCAGGGAACAGGCCACACTCTTATACCCACCATCACCACGACACCGGTGGTCCACTCCATCAAGGGACTGGTTATCAAGCGGTCGACGACCGCATTCACGGAAGAACAACTGACTCATCTCAACAAGGGATTAGGATACGCGGGTACAACCAAGCCCGACGTGGAGCAGATCATCATCAACGTGAAGACAGTTGATTCAATTGGAAACAATTCTAAAAGCAAAAGCATTACTCCCTAGTCGCTGGTGAAGCTACGTCGACGACTTGTTCGCCGTAGTGAAACAAGACGATCTTTCCTTAATTCTTCAAGAAATCAACAATCTCCACAAAGACATTAAGTTCACTCATGAAATTGAAAAGGTTGGTAAACTTGCATTCCTCGACCTTCTAGTAGTGAAATCATTGTCACCATCTCCTTTACAGGGTGCGGCAGAAAATAATGCGAAGATGTTCAAACTTGAGTATTGGGTTAATTTGTGTAGCTAGTGACTAAGTTCTGTCGAAAGTGTTTTTGTTTATGTTTACCTTCAAGTGATGCATCCAAACATTCTATTTGTTTTATTGCAAATTCGTTCAATCGAACCCAACAATGGTTGAACGATAACATGCAGTTTTGGCCGAAGCATTTGTAGCCCCCTAGCAGTCCAGATCTTAATCCGTTGGATTATTCGATTTGGGCATATGTTGAAGCACAAGCCTGCAAAACATCACACCCTAGTGTAAAAACCCTGAGGTCAACCACGCACATGGCAGTCAATGTCAATGTCAATGTAAGTAAGGATCCGAGGTAGACAAATTCCTCCATCACCTCGAAGGTATCCACGTCTATCGTGGCAGTACTTCCTAGGTGGATCCGGTAGTGTTCTGTTCCGCCCACCAGCATGTACTTTGTTTTCGACGCATTCACCACCAGTCCGACCTTTGCTGCTTCGCGTTTCATGTCGTCCGCAAAGCACACAAATTGACCAGATTTCGTGAAAATCGTACCCCGGCTGTTGAGCCCAGCTCGTCGCATTACACCTTCCAGAGCGATGTTGAATAGTAGGCATGAGAGTCCGTCACCTTGTCGTAGTCCCCGATGAGATTCGAATGAACTGGATAGTTCACCCGAAACCCTTACGTAGTTTTGCACACCGTTCATCGTTGCTTTGATGAGTCTGGTCAGCTTCCCAGGAAAGCCGTTTTTGTCCATAATTTTCCATAGCTCTGTGCGGTCGATACTATCGTATGCCACCTTGAAGTCGATGAACAGGTGATGCGTTGGGTCCTGGTATTCACGGCATTTCTGGAGGATTTGCCTTACGGTGAAGATCTGGTCCGTTGTCGATCGGCCGTCAATGAAGCCGGCTTGAAAGACTTTGGGAATTTGGTTAAGACTTAGTTTCTCTAGTAGGCACAATCAATTAGCATCGTTGCTAAACTCCACCAAAGATATAGTAGACATATTAGGCAGAGCAAGGGTATACAGAATCAAGTGTAAACACTGCAGCAAGATATATGTAGGTCAAACAAAAAGAACCTTGGCAACAAGGTTCAAGGGGCATCCACCGAAGGTGACTAAGGCTTTCAAACAGAGCGAGAAAGGAATTTCACATAACTTCAAATCGACAGTCGCAGAACACATCTTCACGGAAAATCACGACATAACGACTAATGACCTCACAATATTACGGACTACCTCTACACCCTAGAAATTAGACGTCGCAGGAAGCTTAGAAATAAACAAACAACAGAACTCAAACAAAGACCAAGGCAACGGTTACACATGGCTCTTCTACTTACGACTGTTCCCGAAAGTATAACCACACCTTATTTTAACGGTCAATTTGAATATAATGAAATATTTCAAACATACTTTGGTTGCGTCCTTTTGTTTACACATTTCTGAATGACATAGCATCAAAAAAGTGCTCAGTTTTGTGTTACCTATCAAAATGCGCAGTCTTACTCCGGAACAACGAAAAAGTATCGTGCAAAAATGGTGCACTGTGAGCGGACTCTCCTTGAGAAAATTGGCCAAGGAAGAGGGTGTAAGCTGCGGAGCGGAACGATCTGCGATTCGAAAATATAGAGAATAGTGTACGTTTGGAGATGCGCCGAAGAGTGGTTTTAAATCCGGTCCTGTTAGTCCGGATATCGATAAAAAGCTACAAGCGAAAACCAGCGACTTCCGTTCGGGATGTTGCGATAAAACTAGGGACCTCGTCGAGTGCCAGAAAAAGACTTGGGCAAAAAACATACCGGAAGCAGAAAAAACCCAAAAGGAACCCAAAACAAGACGCGTTCGTGAAACCACGGGCCCGCAAACTCTACGATTCGTTATTGTGTAGAAATTCTGGATGTTTAATAATGAACGATGAAACGTATGTGAAACTAGATTACAAAACGCTTCCCGGATCACAATTCTATACTGTAAGCGAAGACAAAGACATCCTCGAAACGGAGAAGGCAATTTTCACCGCAAAACTCGGTAAGAAGGTTATGGTTTCGCAGGCAAAATGCGAGTGTGGTGAAACATCTAGTCCGTACATCACAACGGAAACGATGAACACTCAGAAATACGTTAAGGACTGTCTCCTGAAGCGATTATTGCCGATGATCAGGAAGCACGAAGGTCAAGTAGTGTTTTGGTACAAAAGTTAAAATGTATGTTTCGTGCCGAAAGACATGAATCCACCGAACAACCGGAGGCACGGCCAACCAAGAATTTTTGGGGTTTAACCAAAGCAAAGCTTTGGAAATTCATAAAACCAGCGGACGACATCCTAAAATTTAAAAAAGATTGGCCATAAGTGGTCAAAATGGTGGGAAGTACCACTGTGCAGAAGCTAATGGGTCATGTTCGAGGAAAAGTTAGGAGTCTTGGCTATGATTAATTATTTTGATTAAACTAGAGTAAAATATCATATTAAACACAAACACAGATATGATTTGCCAAATAAAATGATTAAAACTAAAAAAAACATGACTTTTTTGTTATTTTGAAAGTGTGCTTATACTTTTTGGAACAGTCTTTACCAAAGCGACAACAAAGCCGACGCAGCGGAGAACCCGCTGCTACACAATAATTAGGTTAGGTATGGGTAAAAAAGGAAGGTAGATATTAAGTACATTTGAATGCCATATTTTTAGAGTTCTTCCTGGGTTACTCTAGTTATTTGGGATATTTCACTCGCAGCAAACCATGAGTATTAAAAAGATTAATTCGCCACGGCTTTTTTTTTGCACCGGAGAAATTTGTAATGTGCCACGTAAATTTTTCACAGATATACGGATTTTTTGTTTGTTTGTTGATTATCGAGATTTTCAGCCTCGGGCTGGTTCATCTCCCGTCGTCGTCACTCAAACACCGCTTTTGGGCATCTTCGTAACTTTTCCGGGGGTGAGCTTCAAACACGTGACTAGGTATGGATGTTAGTTAACCAATTCGTCGGGGTCGCCCCCAAAAATACGGATTTTTGAAATTGCTATGTCCACTCCTATCAACTGCTATGTTGCTATGTGCTGTATTTCACATATGTTATGATAACTTCAAATTTATAAACTTTATCAATATGGCATTTTGGTTACATGAGGCCTATACATTGGATATAGCGTTGTCAAATTCAGCTAAAAATATTGATAATTGATAAAGTTACAGAAGGTTGAACAACGAGTTTTTTGGAAGCAAACTTTTGCTCGGGTTCTTTTTGTTCGATTTTATTCGGTCTGCAATCTGTGCGAATTCGTTATAAAAACTGATTAAACAATTGAACACTGGGAGGAAAATAAAAACTTCAACTACTTGTTTGCGGCCACCAAACACAAATCGAAACACCAAAAACCACACGACAATTAATGTTTCATATTCCATGAAACGACCATAATCCAATCAAAGGCCGAGCATCCATCGACCGTGCTTTCACGGCTCGAACGATAATGAGAATATTTAAAATCATTCAACGGGATAAAATTCAATATTTCCCTTCCGCTAATGGCAAAGACCGGTCCGGACGAAGCTTTGCACGAGCTGTAAATGAAAATGGTGTCAAATTTGGTTAGCAGAAACCATTGAAGGTATACACAATTCCACCTCGGTGCATTAATTTATCTTGGGATGCACATATCAACCAAACTTTTACATCAGACCAAACGAAGAATAAACTACAAAATTTTCAATAAGAAAAAATAAAATCAAACATCCCTAGTGAGTCATTGTCTCTATTGCTGAATATCCCTGAAACTCAATTTCATGTTAAAAATTGGTAAAATAAATATATTTATGGTTGCAATTAGTGGAAACATTGTACTGACCTCCCTCTTCCAGAGATATCCTGGTTGGGAACCAATCTGACAATGTGTGGTCCTCTGTTCAAACAAGGTGTGGTGTTAAAACTCCTAGCTATTTGGCCATAGTCATCCGAGGACGAGGACAGCACCGGAATGGCCTCATATCGGCGAAAACTGTACTTTGCTTAGGAAGGCTCGTGTAATCGGTTCATAACTGGGCAAATTATGCCACATCGGCATGCCTGGCAGAGGGGCACAGGACGCAGCTCTTTTGAGCATGTCCTCGGATAGAATATAATGGCTTACTCCGCGTCACTTAGGTCTCTGATAGTAGAGGCACTATCCCCCATTTGTGAACACGACGAAATTTTCACCTTGTCGGGAGGCAGCAACAACAACCGGCGGAGTTGACTCTGCTCGAAGAGCAGTGGTCGTTCGCAAATTTCTGCTGCCAACCACCGGAACAAGGTGTTTTGGAGTTTATGTTTGCATGCTGTTAAACAACCCTTTTGACGGTTTTCAAAGGGTGAGAAGTGGTGTTAATAATAACAATTTGTTAGGCACACGGCTCCATTTGGGATTGCTGTCAATTTGTGTAGGGAAATAAGTTACATGATGAATTGGGAATAATGGACCTAAGAAGAAAAGTTTGTATTCGAAATTATCACCAATGATAATCAACTTTTCTAAGTAGAAAGGACACAAACGTAGATTACAAAGAATTTTGAAATCCACATAAATTTCAATATTTTCTTAATATTCCCGTAGATACTAGGTTAGTAAAAAAGTTTTGAAAGTGGAAATGAAAGTAAATTTTGGGGAAATCACTTTTATTGCTCAGTATAGTCTCCCATAAGATCTAAGACTAAACTTGGTTCAACGATCTTTCGACTTTGTTGCCCCATTTTGGAAGTGACTTTCTGGAAGGCCTGTAAAATACTCCTCTACAGCGGCTCAAACCTCACTGCTTTCCACGAAGGATTTTTTTTTGAGGTGTGAGAACAGCCAGAAGTCAGAAGGAGCTAAATCTTGCGAATATGCTGGATGCTGCAAGAATTCGTACCCCAATTCACTGATTTTTGCGTTGGTTTTTTTAAACGTTTGAGCAGGTGCAAGCTGGGTCTTTTTTTCATGTTTTTTTTCAACCAACTGGTCAAAAAGGTCACAATAATAATTAGAGTTGATTGTCTTACCACTTTGGAGATAATCTACACTCTTTAAAACAATGAGTATAAGGAGTATTGTATTGTATTGTATTTTTATTTATTAAGGTGACTCTTTAACTTGTTGTCATTCGAGTCACCGGATAGCAAAATTACATCTTGGACTTAAAGCTAATATTTTATTTCACTTGGTACATTGCACTTTAGTCACACGTCCAGGTTAGCGATGGATCTGGCCTTCGTGATCCCTTTTTCCATCCATTTCTTTCGCATCGTCTTCATGACAGTATTCACTGTCATGATTAGTAAAATAATGATTTGCAGCGTGATAATGACGAGTTGAAGGGTTTGCTGTTGTTGATGTTCTTCGGAGTGTACGTCTTGGGTTTGAATTACGGTTACCAGTTGGTTACCGTGGGTGTGTGCTGTGTTTTCCTCTTTGGTGTTGGATCCTCCCATGTTGGTTGACTTTCGTTGTAGTACGAGGGGTTGGCTTTTCGATATTGGTAGATCATTTGCCAGTGGCGAGCGCATTTTTTTTGGAGTTAAATTTCACTGATTAGGTCCGTTTTCGTGAGGTATTTTATTGTTTTTTTGAGTTCATTGATATCGTCGCCGAGGGCCAAGTAGAGTGATTGGCCAATATTTTCCTCGTTTCGGTGTTGGGTGAATTTGATGCATTCAAGCATTATGTGTTTCACTGTTATTTGAGTACCGCATGCGGAGCAAATGGGTGCGTCTTCTTTTTTTGCGTAGTGTCCGTGTGTGATTCTGGTGTGGCCGATTCTAAGCCGTGTGATAGTTTTGCTTTCTTTTCTATTTTTCGAGTATGATGATGGCCATTCGATTGTATCGTATTTTATTTCTCTCAGGTGTCCCGGGTAGTTGTGCCAGATATTTTCCCATGAGAGTCTAACATGGAATTTAACAAGTTTTTTATAATCATCGTATGGAGTTTCGATGTCGTTGGTTGGTTTCGATGTGGCGAGTTTGGCTAGTTTGTCAGCTTTTTCATTTTCAGTTATGTTGATATGTGCGGGAACCCAGCATAGGTCTACTTGGCCAGGATTTTGTTTCAATTTATTTTTGATATCTTCGATCCAAGGGTGATTAGGTTTGATGACCTTTAATTGCTGCGAGGACACTTTGAGAGTCACTGAATATGACCGATAGTTCTGTTGGATTGAGATCAATTGCTTTGTTTATTGCGTACGCTTCTGCGCTAAAGATAGATAGATGCTTGGGGAGGCTGATGCTGTATTCCAATTCATTGGAAAAAATTCCGCTACCTGTTCCTTGTCTAGTCTTGGAACCATCTGTGTACCATGTGCTTATGATGGGGGTATTTGGTTTTACATGTTTCGTTGAATCGGGCTCTTTTTTCAGCAGGTGTAAGGGTGTTAAGTGCTGTTAGGTTTATTCCGTGTATCCGTTTTATTGTGCTGTAGTTAAGTTGAGTTATAATAATGTTTGTTGATGGGATGTTCAGTATATCTGCTTTCTCTTTTGCTCGCTTTGCTACCCCGCAATTTGGGGAGATCATTTTACGAGAGATTTATTTTGTGGAGTATAGAATGAGTGTTTCAGCTATCCTTAAGTTCAGTGGTAATTGTCCACTTTCAGATAAGAGACTTTCGATTGGACTGGAGTGAAATGCACCGGTGGCTATTCGGATTCCTTGGTGATAGATGGGATAGAGCCTGCTTAGATCTGTTTCTTTAGCATGGCTGATTATTGGTGCTCCGTAGATGAGTCTGGGAACGAGCATGGTGTTCAAGATCCGGAGTAATGTATTTCGATCTGCTCCAAATTTGGTGCAGCTTATACTCTTCATCAGTGTAATTACTTGTTTGCATTCGTCTCTTTTAGTTGAATATGATGTTTGAAATTAAGTTTGTGATCTAGCCAAATTCCAAGTACTTTTGTGTGTTTTATTAGTTTGATCGGCATTTGATGAAATTTTGCAGGTGGTTGTTTTTGAAGTTTTTTCCGGTTTCAACGTGCATAATTGATGATTTTGAATGGAGATAATAAATCCAGTTTCAGTGCACCACTCTTCGATCTTGTCAGGATTTTTGAATTTTGAGACGGGTCCATCTGGCGCATCGGGTTATTACGGCGATAGTGATGTCGTCGGCATATAGTTTGATGATGGTATCTTTGGGTAGCCACTCATTTATGCTGTTGATAGCTATTAGAAAGAATGTTACAGCCAGTACTGATCCTTGGGGGACTCCATTTTGTTGGTGTTTTTGAGATGATAGATGCCCCTGATAAAGCACTTTGAATCTTCTTTCTTCTAAGAAATTTTGACAGAAAGTAGCCATGTGTCCTCCTATACCGGATTTTGATAAGTTTTTCAGGATTAAATGTCGCCAAGTTCTGTCGTATGCTTTTTCTAGATCTAAGAATAGGATTTCAGCGTGTTTTTCTCGTTTATTGCTTTTGTGTATAAATCTTCAATTTCTGTGAGCGTGTCTGTTGTTTGTTTTCCTTTACGAAAAGCGAATTGGTTAGGTCCTAGGATTGATTTGTTCTCGAGTTCATTCATGAGCCGACGGTTGACCATTCTTTCCAAAAGTTTCATCACACAGCTTGTGAGGTATATGGGGCGGAGGTTCTTTGGGTCATTTGGGCTTTTTCCGGGTTTGGGAATTGGAATTAGGTGGGAGTCTCTCCAGCTATTGGGGAAGATTCCGTTTGTCCAGATGTGATTGTATGTTGTTAGTAGTTTCTTTTTGATGAAGAGCGGGAGTCTTTTAAGCATTTGGTTGTGGATATCATCGGGGCCGGGTGAGGAGCCTTTCAGCGTGTCCATATGATAGAGCAGCTCTTCTAGGGTAAATTCGTTGTTGTAGGGTGAATTTGTAGTTGAAGGGAAGTCAATTGTTTTTTGTTCTTCTGCTTTCTTTTTCGTGATAAAGTTTGGTGGATATACTTGATCTGACGATTCTGTGGAGAAGTGATTGGCTAAGTGTTCGGCTATTTGGGCTGGGATTGTTATGTTATTGTTCCCGGAGGTTATCGTCCATATAGATTCTGATGATTTTATTCCGGATATGTTTCTTATCTTTTTCCATACTTCTTTTGGAGGGGTTTGTTCGTTTATTTCAGATATGAATTTTTCCCAGGATTTCTGTTTTTCTTCTTCGATGATCTGCCTTGCCTCGAATCTGTGTTTTCGGAAGTTGTCTTGGATTATTTTGAAGTCGGGATGGTCGGGATGTGTGTTTTTGAGTTTCCTGAGTGATTTTCGTCTTTGTTTAACAGTTTTTTTTTGTATTTTCATTCCACCAGGGGACAGATTTTTTTGGTGCGATTTCTGAAGTCCTTGGGATCGATAGTGATGCGGCATTTTTAATGTGGGTAGTTAGTTCGTCTATTGTGTATTCTTCATTTGGATTGATTTGGTCCTCAAGTATCTCTTCAAATTTTTTCCAATCAGCGAGGTCTATTTTCCATTTTGGGTGTTGTTTTCAGGTGAGTTGGCAGGGTTTGTTCCAATTTTGATGGGGAAATGGTCACTGCTGTGTAGATCGTTTATTACGACCCAGTCTAATTTTGTTCCTGAGTTCGGGACTGCATATTGTTACGTCTATAGCCGACGTAACTGTTTATATCATTGCGTTTAGCTGAATGAATGAATGTTGTTTGGCCGTTATTTAGCGTTATTAGTCTATGTTTTTCAATTATTTTAGCGATTTCTTTGCCTCTAGAGTCTTGCTTATTCGAATCCCATTGTACATGGTGGGCGTTTAGGTCGCCGCCTATTAGTAGTGGTTTTGGTAACGTACTTAGAATTTTATGCAGTTCTTCTGCATCCAGTGCAGTGTTTGGTGGGATGTATATTGACGCAATGGTCATTTTATAAGGCATGTTAACCTCTATAGCAGTTATTTCAAGGTGTGTTTGCATTTTCACTGGAGTGTATGATATTCCTTTTTTATCAGTATAGCTACTCCTCCTTGACCGGAGGGTCTGTGTTCAAATATCGAGTTATATCCTTTCAGGTTGAAATTTGTCTTAGGTTTTGTTCTGGTTTCTTGTAAGGCAAGGAAGAAGGGTTGATGTTCGTTTATGAGTAATTGAAGTTCTGCGAATTTGCTGCGAATTCCGTTGCAATTCCATTGTATAAGCGTGGTCATTTGTAGATTGGGTTTTTGTTGTTTTTATTGAGCTTCCATTAGATCATCCGTTTCCACGTCGGAGGATTCCGTGTTCATATGTTTGTTTTTATTTTTGTTTTTCCGGTTGATTTTCCTTTTTGGTGTACTTTCTCTGGTGTCTCTTTCGGGAGATGATTCATGTGGTTTGTCAGTTTTTGGTTTTTTTCCGTGTTTTTCTTTAATAGTAGCAATTTTTTGTGTTTGATGATCGATTTGTTTAGTCAGTTTTTTCAATGATATCTTGTTTTTTTGTAGTTCATTTGTCAGCGTGTTGCAGTGCGTTTCCATTGCTTCGGCCTCCTTTTTCCATTTTATCTGTCGCGGTTTTCAATTTTTGCTCCTTATCTTTAAGGTACTGATACCAGTTTTTCATAGTGGCTTCTTGTTTCGCTAGCTCTTCCATTTTTTCTGTGATAAATTTCATTTTTTCTGATATGAAGATCATTTTATCTTCCATTTCTTTTTCCCATTGTTTTTTGGCGGTTTGAATAGTGTCTGAGGAATCACCTGTTACCTGAGCATAACTGGTTTTCCCAGTGTTGTTCATTAGTTTGTTCCGGGCAGCGCGGTAGGGAATATTTTCGTCCATTTTAATTTTCATAATTTGTTGTTCTTGCCGAAAAACTGAGCATAGCTTGCTGGTCGAGATGTGGTTTTCCTTGCAGTTTAGACATTTTGTTACATTAGAGCATTCTTCGTTTTCTTTATGTGCTTCTTCAGCACATGTTCTGCAACGTTCGGCATTTTTACAGAACTTGCTTATGTGTTGGTATTCGTAACATCGGTAGCATTGCATTGGTCGCGGGTAATATTTCTCGGTGCGGCAGACACGGTATCCGATTTTAACTTTTTCCGATGGTACAGGCGAGGAAAACGTAAGTATTACGACTCCAGTGTTTATTTTTGTTGTTTTGTCATTGCTTACTCTGAAAATATGTCTGGCATCGATGACGCCTTGATTATTTAAGTTTACCTTTATGTCATCTTCCATGTCGATAGCCAATTCTCTACAGACAACGACGGCACGGGATTTATTGCGTTTTTCATCCCAACTGACGGTAACTGGTGTTCCATCTGCCAATTTATTCATGTTATCAGTGAGTTTTCTTGCGTTTTTTTCATTTAAGGTAACAGTTAATGATCCGTCTTTTCTGTTGAGCCAAATGTCTTCATACTGGCAGTAAGTCTCGATTGACTTAGTCACCAGAAAAATGCTGTGTTCCGACATCGATCCGTTCAATTTAGCGATTTTAACATACCTACGTAGAGTTGCTTGGTCAGGGGGAAATATCCCCCCGCTGCGCGTCCCATTTTTACACTAGTCGTTCGCTATGCACTTTTCACTGTTCACTCGTCACACGCGATGGATTGTTGTTATTGATTTGTAATATGAATACCGTTGAGGTGTAATGTATCACTGCCGTCGCGGTGCACCACTTTAAATTGAGGAGCAGGTGCTTAACTGCGCCCGTTCTCAATGAAGGTCGCGGGTAGAATGAGTATAAGGAGTGATGTAATCCCTGTCGCTCGTAAATGCATTAAGGCTCAGAGATTAACATGGCTCAATTGAATGTTCTATTGGATGGATTTTCAAACCCTAATTCAAAACCCAAAATATTAAATACTGACACATACAAAGTCACGACCCAGTTACCCATTCTTGAAGAAGGTAAATTTGCGGTATAGAGCGTTTCCAGCCGAAATGACCTACCGATCATCTTCGAGTGTCTCCGATTTAATTGAAAATTTGAACACACGTTTCACCCACGAAAGTAAGTTTTATCCACTGATGCAAACAATTTTTGAACTCAAGAGTCAGTTTTAAAAAGGGCGTAGCGAAGCGAAATTCCCCGATAGTTTTCAACGAGGTTCCGATTTCCTGCATTGTGGATTGGCACAATTGACACAGTCTTCCAAATTCCAGGGAACTTTCTCTCTCTTAACGAACGGTTAAATATGCTACATATCGGAAAAGCAAGAGAGCGTGAGCTAAACTTGAGAAGAAACGGAAGAATTCCATCTACACCAGGGCCTTTTGAAACATCAAGGTCCGGCGAGAAACATCAACATTCAAGGCTTTCATGACGTCATCCGGCGAGAAACAAAGCGCTGGGAAATTCATATTGAACTTCCGTATGTTGTCGAATCTATTTGGGTGCAGAGATAGCGCATTTGTGCTATAAACAGATTGAAAGAAGCACGCAAACAAGTTCGCAGTGTCGACAGGGGTGCTAGCGGCGACCCCGTGGAATTCAACTGTGTTAGGAATACTATTACAAGAACGTTGTGACTTTACAGACTTCCAAAATGCCGCTGGATTTTGCTTCAGGTTCGCTTGCAATTTCTGGACGTGTGCTTCATAACTGAACTTTAGTAGTACGTTGAGCCTCGTTTCTATTAAACGGAGATTATTTTTAGTTTCATTGGTTCTGGCAATGAGATGTCGTTTACGCGACTGGTGTAGCATATTCCGCAGATTGCGTAACGTTGGATTCCACCAGGGTTGCACAGAAGTTGGCCTTGTAATCCGCCGTCGGAGAGGAACTCGCGCATAGAGAGTTTCATACAGTTTGACGTAAAATTGGTCAGAAATAGCATCGAATTAATAGTAGCCAATACATTGTTCATGGAGTCGAAATCGCAGAGCCTAAAGTTCAATTCAGGTGAATACGAATCATAATCGGGTATAATGGGCGAATTGCAGTGAGCGTCTAGTTTCAAGATGAACGTATTGTAATGCTGATCGATGTCCAAGAGAGGAACGGGAGGTTCAAGTAGGTTGATAGCATCCGGTTCGGCGGTGAAGGCTAAGTCCAAGAGTCTTCTATTTGAATTTACTAGTGAATAAGCTTGGTCTAGTCCGCTGGTGAACATCGGTTCCGTTAGTGCCAGTTCCTGCTACGTAGACGCATTCGATGTCAAATAACCGTTAACATCCTCGTCAAAGTTCCAGTTAAAAAACGGGAGATTGTAGTCGCCTAGAGCCAGGATAATATCGCGAAACGAAGAACTTTCGATGATGGTTTGTAGAACATTGGTGTGAGACTTGTATAAATCCGGGCTGGAGAGAGGGCGGAGATAGATTCCGGTGATGAATAGCGACCGGTGACCCAGGTTAATGCACACTGTTACTTGCTCCAGACGGTCGCAATCCTCAAGCGTGACAGATTTGCATAAATGGTTAAACTTTACCGCAATAAGTACGCCACCACCCCTGGAGAGCTGACTGGTGGATTGATTACGATCGCAGCGGAAGATATGATAACCCGTAGATAGCTCACAGTTCTGAATTTCCGCTCGAAGCCAAGTTTCAGTTTGAACCAGGACGTCGTAATCGCAGGATGACAGTAGTAAACGGAGTTGAGAAGTCTTCGTGCGTAGTCCTCTCACGTTTTGGTAGTAAACGACGAAGACAGAATTCATACGAATGCAATGGCGTGTGCACATACTGTTACTAACTTCACCGGGCGATTTGCTGGAAACCAGGGTACTATCAGGTAGCGGATCAGTTGTTGAATTAATTAACTTGCCTGCCCGTTTGGAATACCCCCTCACCATTTCCGACCGCAGGGCCAAGACGACTTGGATGCTTCGAAATTGAGAGTGGTGTTCATCGTAGATTGGAAGGGCTGACTGGCTGACGGGTACGTGTTGCCTGAGATAGCAAGTTGGGAAACTCCGCCGCAGTCATTGACGGTTTCCCATCGTCCATTCGTGGTATTTTTGCAGGCCCCAAAAATTCCGCGAAGACTGAAGATTCTCGAACTCCCTAAAGTAGATCCCTTTTGGCCAGATTGATGGATCCAATGCTGTTTCCTTCAAGTCCTTGTCAAATCCAACTTTGAATGAAATGAAAGCGAAATGCTCTAGGTCAGCATCTTTACGCACAAGTTTCCTAACATCAACAGTTAATTCAGTTTGCAGACAATGTTTTACCAATTCAGATATATTTTTCTCAATGACGTGGCGCGCAATCCGAGATAAATATAACAAAAACTTCTCAGGAGGTTTTGCAACAGTGTCAACAGTGATGCTTTCCTCTTCGATATTAGTTGACACAGAAAGAACATTCGTTCACTCTACGAAAACAATACAAAGAGCTACGAGTAATTCATTACCAATAAAAAAAGAAGCGTCTCTCTGGTGGTGCATGAACGACTGACAGATCTACTTTATCGGCTCAAAATTTAATTGAAAAAAAAGCGCACCATGAGGGTTTGAGGTATAAATATATGTATAATGTTTCTGACATGGGTTTCGATCCTATATATTAGGAAGAGCTTTATATTGAGTCCGTGGATGATCTCACTAGATCATGATGACTCGTGAGCAGCTGCGTGATTATTGTGCATGTGGTTCTCACACTCGACAGCGCTTTTATTTCTATTTTGGGATAAAATAATGATTCCCGCCATGCCAGCAGGAACACCAACACTTATGAGTACGATCGAAGTGAAGCAGCTGGTCTTCACGACATTCATTTTGTGCATTGTACAAAAATGGTGCAATGATAACTTTTTGTTAGGTGACAAGCTATATGAACGTTTCATACAATTTACGGAGACATTAGTTCTACGTACAAAATGTATGTTTACGAAACGAGTAAAAGCTAATCTACGAAAATAAATTTTCAGTGTAAGGTCAACTTATAAAGCATTTTTTTAAATCTCAACTATTTGCCAAAATAAACGTGTTTCGATGTTGCATTATATTTCCAGCAGAAAATACGGCATTTTTATAAATTATCCACGGTTCACCAGCATCACAAAAATAACCCTATCAAAATATGTGTTAAGTTTCCTACAACTCACTCTTCATCAGCAAGACGATTCTATAAACAGCATAAGAAATAGGGAAAAATGATTGAAAAAACTTTTCTTATATTTTAGTTTACTTGTATTTAGAATTTATTATGGGCATACTAAAGAACTTATATTGTTCCTACATTTAGATTAGTTTAGAGAAGTTCCCTTTCATTTTACATGTTTATATAAGAAAGATATTACTCCATTCTACAACCCTGTTCATAGTCTTCATAAGATACATAAGAAAATGACGTTTTCGTTAAGCAATCATTATTTTTCTGGTTGGCCTAATCATGTTATTCTTTTGCATTTATTCTTGAGTGTTCATGTCCTTTAGCTTTACTTGCGTTTCTTGCCATTCGTTTTAATGTACCACCAATTGCATTGCATGGCCCCTTGCCATTGGAAGTAGCGAAAAAATGCCATTCAGCATCTATGTTATATTTTGATTTGTTATTTATATACCAAGTACAGGTAGTTTTAGGTTTCTAGGTTTACTATCGGCAATACCTAGCAGCGGGCTAACCAACAGACGTGTTTTTTAAGCTACTGAGAGCCTTTGATGCTACCTAAAATTCAGGCAGACGGTAAGTTGGTCCAACAGTCGAACAAAACAGATTATAAACTGTAGAGGACCTATAGCGCTGACTTCGTTGGCAAAATGTCTTTTCCTGGTTTTAGTAGGCCAGGGGCATTTTTCAACGTGAAAAAAAATGCGAATTGACAGTTATGTACCCGGCATGTTCGCGTGTGAGACCAAGACGAACAGTAGCGCTATGCATCCTCTATAGTTTATAATCTGTTTTATTTGAACCGTTCATTCAATCATCTTGCGGTCAAAAAGAGAGAGTAGCGTAAAATTTATTATACATTTCGACAAACTAACTCTTGTTGTTGGAAATCTAGAAAAACTTATGAAAAGGTCGTATTTTCGAAAATTATTCGAGTATGATAAAATTAAATCGCAAATATCTCGAGAATGGATGTTCTTACGAAGGTCATTAAACGCAACTTAAAATTTTAAAATACTTCAAAATTTAGATTCTATAATCAGAGTACGTATATTTCTGTATATATTTAAATTTTGAGAAATGCACCGAATGTTGATGTTCTAGAAACGTTTTTCCCGATATTTCTCCATCCTGGAGTCTTCGCTTCAATTTGCGTTGTAACTTAAGGTCTTAACAGTCAAAAAATAAAAAATAAATCAATAAAAAATTTTTAGTTATTTAAATTTTGATGTAAATTGTCGAGTTTTTCCGATTTTTTTTTCTCAATGTTTATTTTTTAAACAAACTCCACACATATGGTCACATTTTGTTACCCGACAGTTTTATTTTTTGTGCAACTAAAGGTTTTCAAGCTACAAATTGATAATTGAAGTGCTATTCAAAATGCTTACGACCTTTTTAAAACTAACTCTTGAGTCACCAAAATCTATGTGAGCGCGGAAAATGCTCAGTCTCCTAATCCAAACGCGTATGCAACAAATTTAACTTCTTCAGTGGTACAATTTTACGCATCGCAACGCACAAAGTTCAATTGCTTATTATATTCAATAATCTGAACATGACTTCTGGCATTCACACATGTGTTTGGAGATGAAGGAACAAAATTGATCGAATTAATTTTTGCCATTTTAAGCAATCCCCTCGAAGAACTTATTCTTAAATTAAACTTCCTTACGACATCTTGATTTTTTTCTCTAACAGTAGCTAAAATTAAATCCTTGAGATAAAAACAGGCATCAAGAAGAATTTGTATTTACATCAACACAATGAGCATGAGCATGTGCCCAAAGTTGCTACTCCGTTGTTGCCAGATCAGCTGTTATACACAGAAAACCAACAGTTGATGCTTGGGACTAACATACATCTTCAATGTGTAAAAACGCCGTCCCCGTCCGAATGCAGGTCAAATAAGGAAAGGGTAGGAATATGTTAACGTGATACTCGCTTTATTGGAAGCCACGGAACCCACTGCACTTCCACTAGAAATCACTGGGAGTTTGGATTACAGGATTCGGTAGCAGTAAGGTTCGTTACGGTTAACGATAAGCTGTCAAGTTAAATATTTGAAAATCAGAGCGATTTCTAATTTGAACCGATTTAAACCAACAGTAAGGATGCTATTGGGGCCCCTCACAGTGTGATAGTGGTATTTCATTAGAAAAAACAAGGCAATTCATCTCAACGTCTGAGAGCAAACTTGGACCGATCTACACCAACACCACGGATGTCCCTGGAGTCACTTACAAAATGGGACAGTGGTTTATTTGTTCCAAGATAGGGTGACCCAACGAGCATGGCGAACGAATAATTTGGATCAAAATTAAATATGTACCTCTCCACCGACCCATCTTACCCGGCAAACCATGACTTCTCATGCTCACTCGATCACTCACGCGACGGAAACGCAATAGACATAGACGTCCGATAACAAAATAATGCGGAACAACGCATCAACACAACCGATTCAACCGATTTAACTGATGGTCTGCGCAAACCTATCAAAAAAGGACATATAGATATAATGGGTAACAATAACCTGACTTGCTCCACGTCTTTGAAAGCGCTTACTACCTCACGAGTCGTTTGTACCCAATTCCACAGGCGTCCGTCAAGCCTCTGGTACACCAGTTCATCTCCATGCCCAACCGAAGCAAAATTAAGAACAAAGATATAAGTAAAATCCTTGTAGTCCCCCGGATGTTCGAAGAGCATAGCCATTTCTATGAAAAGATTGTTGCGGGTTGTCGATGGTTGATTACAACTATGTGTTGGGTACCATTGGCTGGAATGAGCATTGAATGAGAATTGTGAGAACGTTTTATTGAATAAACGAATACAATACTCAGTTGTTTATTAAGCTGTAGCTCATTCGCGCTATATCTGACGAACTTAGTCGACGAATAAACCCTCTCAGATTTATCGCTAATACGCTATTCTGATAAATTTACAAGCTCACAACTGCATGCTAGTTTGTGATTTGAAAACTGGCCAGGTTCATGAACAAAAGGTTCGGGTAATGATGCAACACGGCATCCGAACTTTGGAATTGGAAATTTAACTTAACAAATCCTCAAACAAATCAAGCAAAACAATGCATTAGGTCCTAAGTAACATTGAGAGATTCTCTTCGTCGACTTTCTCTTTGGTTAATAGCTTGTCTATTAAACGATTTGCTGGTGTTTTCAACGTATTGGATCACTAATCACACTTTATACTACCGTACTGTATGTTGAAAAAAGTTGAACATGATTTTACATAGCCGTAGGAACCCAAAGAGAAAGTCGACAAAGAGAGTCTCTCAATGTTACTTAGGACCTAATGCATTGTTTTGCTTGAAATGTGCAAAAGCACGTTGAGTAATATTTACCGTCTACCAGTGGGAACGTGTGCTCAATTCCAAGTTCCCCTTCTTTCAAACTCACTTTCAGTTCAATTTACCTATTGAGTTGAACACATCACAATAGAAAATATTGTGATGGAGCACGGACGTTAGGTTACTAGTTATATATAAAAAATACTCTACAACCCATTCAGGATTATATCTGAAAAATCCAAATTTGGGTGTTCGCCAAATTTGGATTTTTCAAATATAATCCTGAATGGGTTGTAGAGTATTTTTTATATATATTTGCCCTGTACCACTATTTGCATCAACCTTAGCACAACATGAAGAAAGTCAATTTGTGTACCTCAACTTATTTTAAGGTCATCCCATGTAAGTTATCATTTCGATATTTTCTGGTCTTGTAAATTTAAGAACAGACAATTTCGGTTCAACGGGCCGCTTTTTTTATGTGCATCCAAGTAGACTTACATCTACGTGATTTTTTTTCTACAAGTGTGATTCACACTCTTAAACCCAAGTGATGAATCGACGCAGAAAATCCTTTTTAACCTATCGAAATTGCGAAATATTGCTCAGAAAGTCGCATTCGAACGTGTTTTTGCTGCATTGTTAGCATATGCGGTACCCATTGAACACACAGTTTTTTGATATCCAAAACTTCTGTCAAAACTTGATGTTGCCGCTGACTATGGCAACGTTAAATAAACACAATGATTTTTGAGAGTTGTACAACGAAAGCTTCAAAACTGCAATGTATTGGGGCTCATTAGATTGGGATAGGAATTATAATAAAATTATACTCACATTTCAGTGTTCACGTGAACATCGGTAGGAATTAAGCAAATTAACGTATTATTCGTTGTTCAATAAGGACCTAATAGGTTATACATACGTTATTTAATTAAAAAAAAATTAATTACAATCGATTTACGGTTTACACCAAACCTACCAAACTAAGGCAATATAATTAACACGCACTTTGCCCCTTGGGTCAATTCAAATGGTAAATTTAATAATTAACAACGGTTTAGCTTATTAATTCTCCTAATTTAAGTTAAAGAGTATAGAGTATTGAGAAACTTATGAGCTACAGTAGCTCGTAACCAATTCATTTTATCCAGTCATGACAGTTGACGTTTTGTTTTGAGGTGTGGTCGAGGGAGTGCCCGGTCGCACCTTCACAGTCGACCCAATCATGGACCCAATGGTTGTCGTAACACTTGACATGTTGTTCCATATGAGATATCTATGGCGCCAGCTATCACATCCACAGTCAATCGATGATCTTTCATATCCTGTATTTTCGCAATGAATTCTGGTGATGATGCCCTTTTCGGACGTCTTAAGCGTGGATCGTTTTCAACGCTTGTACGGCCACGCTTAAACTCCAAAACCCATAGGTGAACGTTTGGAAATGAATACCTTTACCATCTTACCATGGATCGCAGTAGCCGATGAACCTACCAAAACAAAGAATTTAATCACTGCTCGATATTCGAATTGTTCTACTGTTAAAATATACACTGACAAGTCAATTTCAAGTTTCATGTAAACAAAGAATTGAAATGAAATTTTGTATACGTTATTATAAAAGATGAAATTTTAAAATGGCGTAGAAATTTCGGTTTATCTACTGCTCCATAGAAGTCGCTTTCAAAAGTTTTTTTTTGTGGGTGTTGGCCAAATTTGCATTCTTCAGGTAAAACCCTAAGCAGGTTATAGAGTATTTTTCATACATCTAACGTTTGCATTAAAAAAAATGAAAGCTTTAGGATGGTGATAAAAAAAAGCTAAGACAGATAATTGCTTCTGATAAATTTCCCATGGAAGGTAATTATTTATGCTTACTTGAAAAAAAATCTACGCCTTTGCGAGCGGCTTTCCGGCAGTGAACGGACGAAAACATGCGTTAAAAAATGTTTTTGAGTTCTTTGTTCGTTTGATTTATCAATTCCTTCTCATTTTTTGCGATTGTTGGAGTAGATCCAACGCTTCAAGTTGGCGTAGAAATTCGCATCTGAGGGACGTTGAGGGCGAACGCACCGACTTGGGTACCACATCGATATTCAGCCGCTCCATCTCCTCCAACGATCGCTTCGAGTAGTGAACCAACGCCAGATCCGGCCAGAACACGGCATCTTCGTCCTTATGGTATTTTTTGATGAACGACGCAACTTGCGGCAGGCATTTTGTACTTTAAATTTCCCCATTCATGGCCAATTCGGAGTGAAAGAAGAGCCGCTTTGTCATCCCCTTCTCGCTGATTGTCAGCCACAGCAGCACCTTCTTGGGGAACTAGGTGTGTGAAATGAGCTTCACCTCGGAGCTCACTTCCTTCGTGGGGGAAATAAAATACGAAGTGCCCTGCCAGTCGTTTGCCATCCAAGGTGAGATAGATTCTCGTCATCCATCACCACCGCCACGTCGTGATTTTGCGGGCAAATCGAGTTGACCATATTAATCACCCGCTGCCGCTACGTCATTGCCTGCAACTCCGAAACCAGTGGATGTGACTTCCACTTCCTGACATGTATGTTCATGTTTGACAGATACTTTTTCACTGTTTGGCAGGTTTAACCGACCTCCCGGCAAAGCGATGTAGCCATTTTTCTCTCGGTCTTCCTCTTCAGCATCCTTTAGAGCTTCTTGTCGCTCAGGGTCGTCGGTCGTCCGGAACCGGGTTTTCTTTTGATGCTCTAATAATTGACTAATAGTGCCAAGATGTTGTAGATGCCGGAATGGGCATATCCGGCATCCACAAAGTGTCGCACGATGTTCGTTTTCGACGCGGCTGGGTGCCGTTCTTTGAACACGCACACTTCTGAATGGAGTCACTTCACTGTTTTTACTATCACGGTTAGAGTTCGACCGATAAAGCTGTCAAATTTTGTCTGCTGACTCATGGGTTACTATGATTGATGCTGCATGAGTAGTTTCGTCAGTGCGAGTGAAGGTAAACCAATGAAAAATCGGCAATTTTTGTCAATTGATGCATACGTTATCCGCGACAGAGTCAGCTTCATGAGTGCCGTCAGTCGTAGCAGAGGGTTAGCCAGTTTCCTTCCGTTCTTCATTCACGAACCGCCAAAAGCTCTTCGGTTTCGTTTTGAGATGGCTCTGCAATTGGGACTGATGAGAGTTGTACAATTGATCTGTTATTGATGTGTTTGTAATCGCCGTTAGCGCGTGCGTGGTTTGTCTTCGTAGAATCGGTGTGTTATTTGCTGTGTTTCCTCAGAGCAAACCTTTTAACTTGTTCAAATGTTTGAGGTCGGAATTAGACCAAGCAGGTTCTCTCTCAGTCTTGCGGTTGAGTTTCTTAGGCACAAATTGATCAACGGCGTACAGCAGAATACCACACATAGTCGAAGCAGCAATATTTGCATCCCTGATGGCAAAGGTCGAGTTCCAATTCACGCCGGCGAGAAAGTTACCTTTTCCTCGAAACTGGCATAGGTGAAGTCATAATAAACTTTTTCGATGTTGTCATGGAAGCTGTACTTAGGATTCCACTCTTGTGTCAGAAGCAGAGTGGAATGATTTCTGCAGCTTTTGACAAGCGGTGTCGCAGGTTGAAGAACGGATCATCTTTGATCAAATTCTTTGCTAATTAAACATAGATCCAGCAAACTGTTGTTAGCGTTCGGAATGCATTGTTATTTTTGCGTTACATTGATTAAAAAAATAAAATTAAAAAATTTGGTAAAAAAAAAATTAATAAATAATAATTTAAAGAAGTGCATGTCTCCTTTAAATGTCAGTCTAAGTAAATTTACAAAACAAAAGTATGCACAATGTTAAGTATGACGTAGTCTTTGCATCTACATAGTTTCATTCGATTCAGAAATAGTGTTGCCATTAGTCAACGTGAAACTAGCGATTTTAAATTGGATCAATTTTACAACTTGCACCTTTCCATACATTCTTGTGATTTTCGGTAATAGAAGCTTTGTTTTTGTTTTGATTCGCTGGATTATTTTATCATCTATATAAATAAAAATAAGTTGGGGTTTCCTTTGTCACGATTTAACTCGCGAGCGGAAAGACCGATCGGCGTGAAATTTTATATGCAAAAATTGTTGGGGCCGGAGAATAATTTTATGATGGTTTGAAACCCCTCCCTTTACTGGAAAGGGGAGCTCTCATACAAATGAAACACAAATTTCTACACAACTCGAGAACTAATCAAGCAAAAGAAACCAAATTTAGCATGTGTGAGTTTTTGAAGGCAAAAAAGATTTTTATGGTAGCTTGAGAACCCTCCCCGTCATAAAAGGGGAAAACACAGTGTTCTGCATAACTCGGGAACTAATCAAGCCAACGGAACGAAATTTTGCATGTGGTGGTTTTTTAAGACAAAAAATGTTTCTATGTTGGTTTGAGACCCCTTCCCATCCTATGGGGGGGGGGGGGGGGGGGTGTTGGGGGGGTTAGGCTCCAATACAAATGAAATACACTATTCTTCATGACTCGAGAATTAATCAATCAAATGGAACCAAATTTGGAATGGACGAGTTTTTTAAGGCATGAAATGTTTTTATGGTGGTTCAAAGCCCCTCCTCCTTCTAAAGAGGGGGGCTCTCATGCAAATGAAACAAATTTCAACCAAACATGAGAACTATACCTACTGCTTTGCAAATTTGTATTCAGTGGTTTTTGGGTCCGGGAAAGCAACTTATGATAGTTCGAGAGCCCTCCTGCTTCTAGAAAGGGTGGGATCCCATGCAAATGAAAAACGAATTCCTGCATAACTCGAGAACTAATCAAGCAAATGGAACCAAAATTGGTATGGGAGAGTTTTTGAAGACAAGAAATGTTTTTGTGGTAATCTAAGACCTCTCCTCACTCTGAAAAGGGGGGCTACCATACATACGAAACACAAATTTAAACCAAACATGAGAACTATTCCTACCGCTATGCAAACTTGTATGCAGGGGTTTTTGGGTCTGGGAAAGGATCTTATTATAGTTCGACACCCCTCTCGCCTTTAAAAAGGGGGGCTCCCATGCAAATGAAAAACTATTTTCTGCATAACTCAAGAACTAATCAAACAAATGGAACCAAATATGGCATGTGGAGGTTTTTGTAGATGAATACTGTTTCAATGCTAATTAAAGGGGGGCTCCCATACAAATGAAACATAAATTTTTGCATAACTCGAGAACTGATCCAGTAAATGGAACCAAATTTGGCATATGGAGGTTTCTGAAGGAGAGAAATGTTTTTATGGTCATTGAGACTCTTCCGCCTTCTGAAGGGGGGGGGGCTCTCAAACAAATGAAACACAAATTTCTGCATAACTCGAGAACTAATAAAGCAAATGGAATCAAATTTGGCATGTGGATTTGTTTAAAGGAGAGACATATTTCTATGTTGGTTTGCCTCTGCCCTCTGAAGGGGGGGGGGGGGCTCCCATACAAATGAAACGCAAATGTATACATAACTCAAGAACTATTCAAGTAAATGAATCCACATCTGGCATGTGGGGGTTATTGGATGCAGGATTTTTATATATATTAAAATGAATTTCTGTCTGACTGTCTGTCTGACCGATTGGAGTGAAAATATGTATGCAGGGATCTTTGGGGCTGGGGAAGGTTCTTATGATTGTTTGAGACCGCTTCCCTCTTCTGAAAGGGGGAATGGATTCCATACAAATGAAACACAAATTTCTGCATAACTTGAGAACTAATCAGGGAAATAGAACTAAAATTGGTATGCGGGGTTTTTTGAATGCAAGAAATGTTTCTATGGTGAATTCAAACACAAATTTCAACCAATCCTGAGAATTATCCAGGTAACTAAGCCACAAACTGTGTATTGTCTGGGTAAAAAGAATGTTCTGATAGAAGTTTGAACTCCTTATTACTCAAAAAAAAACTCATTAAAAAAGGCGTCAGTTCTATCTAATGTTCATTCATTTAGTTGGAGGCGTAGCAACGCTCGCACCGGGATCAGCTAGTAATAAATATTTGAGAGTGTATTCGTGTGAGTTATGTTATAAGGGGTGAAACATTAAGCTTGGGATCGATATGCTGGTACCTCCTGAGCCAAAAACTATATTCATTTTCTTCATGACTATCCAGCCGCTGGTGTTGCCAAGCTCTAGACGAGTTGACGGGAAATTCATCAATCATATCTTGCGAAGAAGGCATTATGCATTAACGCACTAATACGGTGCATCAAAATATCTGAATGCAAATTTTGATCAATTCGCCATTCGCCTGAGTTGCCTTCGTTGCGATATCTAATAAATGTGGTAATGAATGAAAATCATCCCATACACACGGCAGCAACAATATAATTGAAAGTAACAACACAACTTTCCATACTCATCATGCTTGTAAACTGTAAACCTTCATCATGTGCGTTGATTCAATTCCTGACTTCATTTGCACACAAACAACTAGTGTACTTACACCACCCCCGAAACATGTTACATCAGCATTCACTTCATTCCGGGGAATGTATATTGCCCTCTCCTTCCAATCACACGAAGCCGGAAGTATACGGCACACACGCTACATTTCCTTCGACAGCAAACAGCTTCTTGAATTAAACTTCCCTCCGTTCGCTTCTCAACCAATCCGTTTACAAGGTACGAAGAAGAAGAACAAGTCATCCCATATGCTATGCGTATTACAAATCCTTTGCCAGCTTCATACTCTTCGTCTTCTTGTTGACGCCAACGACGACGACGGCGATGTGATTTGTGTGGATCCGTTTCCGCATCCAATTCGCACCCCTGCTGCGAGTAGTTATAGTCGGAAATAAGACTCTGCCATCGAGGGTCCTGATGCCGATGGAGTGAAGAAGGGATAGTGTTTCTCCGGTACTACTTGCCGGCGCCTCGAATTCGGCGTGTCGGGACATGTGTAATGTTTCTGGATGGAATACTAGGGTAGAAGGTGTCGCTTTGGGAAGGAGTTAGTAGCTCCTCAAAATTCCACAAGACCTGCATTTCTCGCATTTTGAAAGTTTTAATTCAAGCGTTCTTTCGTTCGTATCTATCAGTCATCGGTTGTTTTCGATATCAATTTGCTCCCCTATGCATTGATAATAACACTCCGCTGTTAGTATTTTCTGGATGTGCGGCATATATAGGGCATGAGCGCAGAAATTGTGTACAGCTTTTAATTGTAATTGACTTAACGAGCTGTTTGTTCCCATGATGCAATTCCTCGCCTAGGGAACAGGATTTCCCTAGATCCGGCTGGGGTTCGGTCGTATGGAAAACTAAGCACTTCGCCTGCCTGTTTGGTCCGTTGGTGATGACGGTCTGGGCGAGTGTGTTGGTGTGTGTGTGTGTGAGTGTGTGTGTTTGTGACACGGTAGCTAGTTATGGCTTCGGAGCCGAACCTACAGAACTGAAGCTGGGATGTTTTGGATCAGTGCCAAATGCGAAAATTGTTTACAGAGATGTTGTTTGTTATTTTTGGCACATCCACACATTGGCACACAAGCACTCACATCAACAGATAGAGCATGATGCCTTGATGGTACACTCGTTCCAATATGTAATGCACACGCACGGAATTGCAGTGGGAGCTCATGGTATGCATCAGCTTTGAGAACTGGCAAAAGCCATAGGAAATTGTTGATTAAAGTTAATTTATGAAATTAGGAAACTGGAAGTTCGAAAGTTTTAATAACGAACGCATGGAGTCTGACTGGGGGTTTTGTAATGAAAAGCAAACAACCGGCGAAGAACGAGGCAACACGCTGTAAGGTTGGAGTTTTGAAAAAAAAAAATTCATAAATTACATGTCACTTAGTTTGAAAAAAGTTCAGCAAAATCTGGATTTGAGCGGTGGGAAAATTTTGAGCTTGCCATAAAGTCAAGGAAGGTAAACCTCTCAGTCGTTTAGGCTAGTAAATGTAGTTGTTTTTTCCTGTCTCTCATCCATTATCCAATGGGAGTAATGGACGAGACAATGGTTTTACTAGCTTATAATGAAAATTGCTACACTCCCGTTTCAATTTGCTAATTTTTTTAGGACAATTGTATACTGTCTCATTTCGTCTCACGGAAATGTTACTGAATTTTCGTAGAAAGTAGATCTGCCCAATTTTATGAGTAGATCCTTTTTTAAGAAAATTGAGTAACATTCCCGTGAGAAAAAAAGAGATAGAATACATGTGTACTCAAAAATTGAGTTAAATGAAACGGGAGTATATGATATGCTAGATTCAACCAGGGATGCCAGATATACAGACATTTGATCATATATACAGACCTCATACAGATAGCAGATATTATACAGATATTGCAATAAGTTACAGATTTTTACAGACATAGATATCGATCAATAAGATGAAATTAATTCAGAAACGAATAAATTTCCCTTATCAAGTTGGCTTAATTTGTTTGTTGACCTAAAGCATTCTAAATTTATAAAAAAAAGTACCTCAGAAAGCTGTTGAATTTGTAAGATGTTTCGGGGCCTTGTATTGAAGCTCCTTTAATATTTAAACAGAACTTTAGTTAAGTAATCATTTTTAATATTCCGATATTAGCAAATTATATTTTTCTACCTCTGCCATTTGTTCTATTTATAGCTGTCTGATGACTTTGGATTTATTTAGTTATGCAGTTAACAGCATTTGTAAAACTCCATTACAGTTCATTCGTTTCAGAGATGCTAACGCATTTATTTATAGTATTGTCGGAACGAACGACTGACTCGCGTTGCTTTCAACAGATAATCAGGTAGCTGTTGCTTGAAAAGAGCAAATGGCTTCTGTACTCTCGGATATAAAGGGGGCTTTTGATTCGGTATCTGTTGAAGTTCTTTCAGGTGAACTCCATGCTTGTGGCTTTTTACCATTAATGAATATTTTTTGTACAATTTGCTGTCAGAGAGGCATATGGGCTTTTCTCGTTGAAAATCTACAACTTCTTGATTTAGCTTCATGGGTCTCCCCCAAGGATCCTGTTCAAGCTCCCTTTTGTATAATTTTTATGTCAAAGACATTAGCGGTTATCTAAGTGACAATTGTACGTTAAACCAACTTGCAGATAACGGCGTAGTGTCTGTCACGTGACCTAATGGGGTAGATCTGCAAGAACCCTTACACGATACCTTAGACAATTTGTCTACGTGGGCTCTCGAGCTCGGTATCGCATTCTCTACGGAGAAAACTGAGTTGGTAGTTTTTTCTACACAGAAAAAAATAATTAATTTTAACAAGCGTGTAAAATATCTCCTCGTCTAAATCCAAGATTAAGGAGGCGTAAACAACGGAATTGTTTGCAACTTCTCATGTGCCATACAACAATATTGGCAATCTTTCATACAACAGGCTGGATTCAGGCGTTATCTGGCTTAAATTTACATAAAATATCCCATTATTTTCTGGCAAATCTAGCATTACCTCTATGTGCATTACATAACGCAGAAAATTCAATGTTTTTTTTATCTGTGTAGGAAGCATAACCCAGCACAACCGAAGCTTCAAATTTGGGGTAAGCCGATAACTCATTCTATGTCATTTAAATATCTTGGGGTCTGGTTCGATTCAAAGTGTACCTGGAGTTCCTACATTGAGTATCTGAAGCGAAAATTCCAGCAAAGGATCGTTTTTTTTGGATGGTTTTCTTGCAATCTGTGTAAAAATAACCGTGCTAATTCCGAGATCCGAGTACTTAAAAATAACAGCGATAACATGCTAAGTCTTTTGCAATAAAAAACACTTAGAAGATTTTCAAAACAGTGGAATGGAAAGCACAACAAGTTACAAGAGGTAAGCGAGGGCCCCAGGGTTAGAAGAACACAAAATAGGACTATAGTGAATGTGTGTAGGGATAAGTGGGGATAATACAGGTACATTCATGATGGTATATCTCGATACCCTGCATATCTTCAAAGGTGCAGTCTTCAGCAAAATTGTTCAGAAGGTCAAGAACATTTAACAGATGAATCGTTCTGTTCGAATTTCCCCCGCTATGTGGCGCTTGTGAGCATGCATAATTAAGCATTTTCAACGAGTTCTATCTCGTGATTTTGATAAGGTAGAAAGTTCTAGTTTTCGGCTAAAATTTTCAAAAGGTCAAGGGCATTCGAAAAATTGTTCTATCTGTTCTGTGTATTTATGCGTGAATTGGGTCGTTTGTGTGTATGTGTGTTTTAAAACCGTGTAAGTGTTTATGTGTGGGTGCGAATGGATGAACGTGTGAGTAAGTGTATGTCTGTATGATTTTAAATGTGTTTTTGAGTGTATGTGTGAATGTGCAAATGTGTTCAGCTTTGTAAATGTTGTGGGTCTATAGTAAGGCAGGCATTCTGAAGCGTTTCGAAATAGTTGTTGTTATTCGTTACATCGGATTTGTTCACTTTGTTGTCCAGGATTGACCCATTTCAATTGGGTTCAAATCTGGACTTTGAGGTGGCCATTCCAATGATTTTATGGGATTGGATAGGAAAAAAGCTTTTGTCTTTTTTGCTTTATGCCTTGGGGCATTACATGTTGGAAAAAACAGCCTTCAATAAAGACTCCTCGAGGTTTTCGTTCAAAATGTCTTTGTATATGTCTGCTGTCATAATGCCATTAATGTTTTACAGTCTAAAGCAAATGATCCTCCTGCAGACTTTCTCCATGTTTTCGATAAACCCGATCACGCCGCTTCTGAATTTGACGATTTCAAAATTCTTGGGGCTTATCAGCATGTTCCCGAGCAAAGCGCAGCCGCTTTAATTTATTCATCTTGCGGATAAATGGTAGTCTCTCTGTATATCGGTAGCTCCAGCTTTTCTTGAATAGAACGAATCGTAACCTTTGGATCTTTTTTGATTTAGTTGGTCAGTAGTCCGTGCCAGGCCTCTACCTGGTTGATCAACCTCCGATCCAAAAGTTTGATGTTTCTTATATACCGGGCGGTCCGCTCATCGGCTGATCCCAAACTTTTTCGCGATTACTCGTAGCAAAATGTGTTTTTCGCAATACACTACAGCAAATTTTCTGATCTGCAGTGCAATTTGTTTGCCTTCCATCCTTTTTGTAATAAAAATAACCTGATTCACGCGTAATATTCTCATCTCAATGTTACGAAACATGTACCAATATGTTAAGAAACATTTAACCCATAATATAACATATGTTTCAACGGTTATTAGGTTCTACAAGGCATGTGCAAAACTATCTGGTGGGTTTTTTCTTTTGCCGGGTACTGTACATACATATACAGAACAGCAGTGTGATTCGATTCTTTAAGCCGTTGCCAGATGTCGTACGTTCAGTTGAAGCTATGTAACTTACAAGGCATATTTTTCCCAAATAGACCAGTTTCATTGGCGTTGAAGGCATGGTCTGCACCATACACAATCATTTTAATCAATTTTAATGGGTACTCAATAGCTGCAGCTGTTTCTGCTGATAAGCATTATCCTTTGATTCTTACATTTCGCACGTTGTTTTTATGTATGAACCGATGTAACCATCCCTCCAACCATATCTTATCAGAATCACGAGATAGAACAAAGTTGAAAATGCTGTAAAATTCCAAACAAAACGGTCCATCTGTTGAATGTCCTTGACCTGCTGAACAACTTTGCCGACGAGCAGAACTTTCCTTCATATCAGAATCATAAAAGAGAACAATTTCAAAATGTTCAATTTTACATGCTCACTACCGCCACGTAGCGGTAAAAATCCGAATGAAACGGTCCATCACTTGAGGCTATCTAGACTTTTCCGTGCGACTTCGCTCGAAGACGCGCGTCTTTTGCAGATATTAAGGGTCTCGAGATATACCATCGTAGATGTACCTGTATATATCCTCGCCATCCTCACGCATTCACTACGGTCCTATTTTGTGTTCTGGCCCTGGAGACCCTCAACCTGTACATCATTATTGGGCTACCATTCCATTGTTTAGAAAAATCTTCCAGAGTGTTTTTATTCCAAGAGACAGAACTGTGGTTTTTCACACGGATTCCGGGATCGCGCGGTTTTTACACGGATTTCGGAAATAGCACGGTTTTGTTTTCGTGGATGCCGGAATTAACACGGTTTTTTAACACGTTTGTTTAACACGGTACGTATCCCCGTATAAAAAAAAACAGTGTAATTGTATGCACATTTGGCGACGGTCACTTGTGATAAATTATTTCATTTATTTTATAAAAATGGGTGCTTAAAAAATTTATAAAAATGGGTGCTTTTTAATTTGCCCCCGCAAAAGATGGTATAAAAATCAAATAAGACCTGTTGAAAAAAAAACCCTAGAATTTCATTTTTGTTGGACATCTAAAACAAGACAGAAGGCCAGAGTCAACTAGATGGTACATATTCGGATCTCCGCCCTCCTAAAACTAAGGCCAGCAAGTTTCT